>PVKA01008371.1:0-73319 GCA_004027165.1 Ctenomys sociabilis
GGTGCTAGCTGGCAATAATGGTTGATATATTGTGTTAACTTGAGAAGTTTAACTCAGCTGGGGACCAAAGTCCTTATTTTGTAAACATTCTAATCCTGTGCAAGAGAACAGGAAGGTGTGAGTGCTATACCTGTTCAGGGTGTGTGTGTGTGTGTGTGTGTGTGTGTGTGTGTGTGTGTGTGTGTGTGTGTGTGTGTGTGTGTGTGTGTGTGCTGCTTATAATACAAGGGAGGAAAAGAGGCTTGTTCTCCTTTTTTGCTCTTGCTGCTTTTGCTGTCTTCTGCTGAACCCCTGTGCCATGCCACCCTGCCTTAGAGTGAGCTGATTATAGATTGAAATCACAAACTGTGAGCTAAATAATCTTTCCTTCCATAATTTTGGGTGTTGGATATTTTGTCTTAGGAAAGAAGAAAAGTCAACAAGATACCCTCATTCTTCACTGACCAGAAATAAACTTTCTTGTGGCCTCCCCTCTAAAACGGACAATGAAACTGACTTTTTATTTCTAATATTCTAAGCACCCCTAAATGACTTGCTATGCCCACTGGTGGTGAGCTAGACCACAGGGAGTCCAATAGAGACTTTGCCAGCTGGAACAAGTTGGATTTAGTAACTTTACCATACCACACATCAGTTGCCTCATTCAGAGATAATGAGTTTTAAGAAGGTGGTCAAAAGAATTCAAGAGTTTACATGAAAGGTGCCCAGAGCAGAGCCAGGAGCGGTAGGTCTGGGTGTGACTGTGAACTGGCTGAACATGCTAATTATGATCTCAGGCCAGTATTTCTGCACCTAAAAGAAAATGCAGGTCATAAATGTGACCTTCAATCCATAATTCACATCAAGATGTTATGCTGCTCTCCTTTGTTCCTTCTAAGAGCATCCTCTTCATAGTTTGCACTTAGAATACTGCTTAGCATCCAACTCTGGGGCTTGTTTCAGGGAAGGAAGCTCCTGAGAGGCCTTAGGTTTCAAGGCAGGGGACAGAACCAAAGGTTGGGCCTCTCACCTGTAAACTTGTTTCCTGACTCAGGCAGCTTCCAAGAGTGACACCTCCGGGAACTGAAGGCCCCCTGGCTTCCTATCTGACTGGTTTGAGCTTTTGAAGAAAGGAGCTGACTCAGCAGCTTATTCCAGTAGTGAATGGCCAATTAAGATTCTCCTGGGGGACAGCAACCCTGGAATACTTATAGCTATGCTCTAATTATTTGACTGAAGCTCTGGATAGAGTGACAGTTTGGTGGAGGACTTGTGCTGTGTTGCAGTCCAGACTGAGATGGGAACCCTCAGTCATAAGGTGTGAGCTGGAGGACCCAGGAGGCCAGCAGCTCTCTACAGGACATGGCTGATCAGAGGTGAACCAGAGATAGGTGGGCCCCACCTAGAGCTCCTTTAGGGGAGAAGGGACATTGCGACTGTCATGCATCCACCTCTGACTGTTTAAATCAAGAATCTTCCCTCTTACTCTGTAGGTCGTATTTGGTGAATTAAGTATTTCTCGCAGTCTCTCAGGACTGCTACAAACAAATGGCTCAAAAATGAATAAGAAATAGTGTCACCCTTCAAGAGGCTCACAGGTTTTCTCTTTGCAGGCAGAAACCCTGCTCTTATGGGGGCAGGTCACTTTTCACTCTTCCAGCTAGCCCTTTCCCTCTTGCTCATTCCCTTCTAGATGCTAGCAGCGCCAGAGTGGTTTTCCCTGTCTCAGGGCCTCCAGGTTGCTCTCCAGGTTGCCCATACTGTTTCTTTTTTCCAATCAGACGTTCAACATGTCACTTCCAGGCTCAACAGTCCCTCTCAGAATAGATAAAATCCGGTCAGACATTAGGGGCTGGTTACCGGGGACTGAGCTAGCTTTCCCTGCCTGCAAGTATGCGCCTCCCACGTAGCCCCACCTAGGCGGCAGGGCAGCTCCCACCCCTCCTCCACAGGCGGCCCGCGGGCAGCCTCCTCTCGGCGCCTCTGCCCGCGCCCGCCCGCTCGCTCACTGGTCACCCGGCCACACGGCCACTCCAGCTAGCTCGCGTGCCGAATCCTGGCGTCTTCTCCGCCGGCCCCGAGCGCCGGCCGCCCAGAGGAACTGCTCCAACCCTTTGGCTCAGATGAGAAAACAGAGGCGCAAAGACCGGCTGTGGCATAAGGCCGACTGGGCGCGGGAGCTCGGATCCCCCAGCACGGCTCCGCGCTTCCCCGGCCTCTCGCAGCCCGTGGGTGGCCCGCAAACGGGGAGCCGGGGAGGCGGGAAAGCAGAGCGGAGGGAAGGGACCGAGGGAGTCGCCAGCAGCCCCAGCCGGCGCCCGCCCGGCCAGGCCCTGACTCACTTTGCCGAAAGCGTGTTGATGGAACCGGTGACGAGCATGAGGCCGGCCAGGAACAGCTGGTACTTAGTCCAGGCCATGGTGGGGACCGCGGGAGCCCACAGAAGCCTATACCTCCGCCCGGTCACCCGGGGGTCTCCGGCGCGAGCGCTTCCGGGCCGGGTGCCACGTGACCCGCTCGCCCCGCCCCGCCCCGCCCCGCCCCGCCCCGCGCCCGGGATGCTTCCAAGTCTTAGAGACCGACCGAGCTCTGCGGTCCTCCGCTGGTACCCGCTGGCTATACCGTAGTCCCCGTCCGGTATTCCCCACTTCTTTCTCCCTTCCCATTCTTTCTTTTTTACGGTGCTGGGGATTGAAGCCAGGACTTCGTGCATGCTAGGCAAGCGCTCTGCCACAGAGCTGTATCCCAAGGCTCTGGCCTGCCTGTTTGTAAAAGGGGCTGATGGGGCGAAACGTTGAGGATGCAGCGTAGGTATTGGCGCATTTTGTAAACCCTTTGCAGACGCTGAACTGAGCCATGTCTGACACTAATTAAGCAGTGGAAGCCCTCAGGGAGGACCTGGAGGCCTGGGACGCGTTTTTAGGGATCCCAGCTCCCTGAGCTGCTCACCTCCCAGCAAAGTGGAGTAGGAATCTTGTTCCAACTGCTAGGGAAAACATTAAACAGGTAAAACTGACAGGCTTGCAAATGGTAGAGGGGATGGAGTTGAACAAAGGAGTTGGACTCAGATTCTTTAGTCTCAGAAAGCATGCACCTTCTGCGCAGCCCGTGGACTAAGCAGGGCCCTGTTGAGCTCCTTGATGAGTCTAGGTGATGAGTCTCAGAGGCTTCCAGGCATCGAGGTTGTCCCTAAGTTTGTTTGCAGAGGGCTTTTGGCCTTTACAATCCTTGCCCTGTTCTCACCAGTGCCGCTGTCTACCTTCTTAGCTCTCCAGGCTGTGTTCTACACTGTCATACCAGACAGGCAAGACTCCTTTGCGGAAGGCTCTGACCTAGTACACAGATGTATCCCATTAGTGCAGATTTATGGAGGTAGGGCCTGTCTGTTGCTTCCTTCCACTTGCCCCCAGACTGACTTGTTTGTGAACATGGCCAGTGAGGACACAGAAAAAGGTGTCATTAGCACAGTCTCAGATTAGCCTTCTGACTTTAAAACATTGTTTATTGGATATCTGCATAGGCATAAGTGAAGAGTGGTTGTTTCAACAAAAACAGCCTTTGGCTATCACCACAACCAAAGTATCAGAGGTTTTATTTATAGCAACACTGGTGGGAAACTAATAATATCCAGCTCAGTGGTATGCGCTCCAGAACTGCTGATTTTTGTTTTTGTTTTTGGTTTTGTTTTTTTTTTTTTTGGCTGGCTCATCTTGATTCCAGGGCAGGTCTGATAAGGCTTGAGGATCTGGGGATGGAGCCACAGCATCCTGATTGCCTTGTTTAATCAGTCACTTAAACAACTGAACTAATGGGCAGAACCCTGAATTGGTGATTTTTAAAGTCAACTAAATTTAAGTAACTAATGGGGAGCATAAAGGCTGGAACATGGGAAGCAGTAAAGAATACAAAGGATAGTACAGATGAAACTAAGCCTGTTGTGTTTGTTGACTGGTAGGTTAGTCACTTTCCTGTTTCTGGAACAAAATACACAGCACCTACAAATTAAAGGAGATGGCTATTTGGCTTATGGTTTCAGAGGGTTCTGTGAATGCATGGTCAATTGGCTTTCAGGCAGAAACAGCATGGTGGAAAGGCGTGGCAGGGATGAGGGGAGATACTGAACCAATGGCAGCCAGAAGATGAGAGGCAGGAAGGAGAAGAGGGAGGAGGAGGAGGGGAGAGAGAGAGAGAGAGAGAGGGAGAGAGAGAGAAAGAGAGGGAGAGAGAGAGAGGGAGAGAGAGAGAGAGAGAGAGAGAGAGAGAGAGAGAGAGAGAGAGAGAGAGAGACTGGGAACAGAGTATACCCTTCTAGATTAGCTAGGGATTTGCTTTCTCCAACCAGGCCCTACCTCCTAATAGAACATTTGGTTATTAACTCATTAATGGATTAGTTCACTGATAAGTGTAGCACTCCCTGGTCCAACCATCTCCCCAAAGCCCTACTTCTGAATACATGAAAGCTTTGGTGAGCATTTTATTTTATTTATTTATTTTGTATTTTTAGTACAGGGTCTACAGGGTCTTACTACACAGATTAGACTCAGCAATTCTCCAGTTTTCAGTCTCCCAAGTGCTGGGATTACAGGCGTATGCCACCACACTCAGTCTCAGTCACCCATCCCAGAGCACCCTGCGGGTAGGGTTGGCATAGTATGCCAGAAATCGAACCCTGGCTGCTTTGCTCTGCCTAAGCAGGAGCTTTAGTCTGCTGAGCTATGTGGTGAGCCCTGGTGAACATTTTAGATCCGAACTATAACAACTGGTAGTGGTTTCAAGTGATGATTCTACTCTTCTATGGAGTCTTAGAGACTGAAGTATTTTTTGGATAGCTACATTACTGAGAGTGACTGCAGGTCTTCCTGGGTTACTTCCTAGCTGCAGAAGAAACATATTTGCAATTGTAAATTCTTTTAGTAAGTACACAGTCAATGGTTGTGGTCTATGGAACAAAGGTTTTAGTCTGGTGAAAGTGGACTTTCACCAGAAATTGTCCCACACTAATTGTATCAGTCACTTTCCTATCATTAGGACAGATTACCTCAAACCAGGGATCGTTTGAGCAGGGCTTGAAGGGGGAGCAGGGTTGTTCCAAGTGGAGAACTGGGATCACTTTAGGAAGAAACAGCTTCATGGACAGCATGGGGGTGACTATTCATCTTTCCTACCAGGGAGTGACCTACAGCGAGGCTCCAGGTCTCTACTACCTGGCTAGAATGGGGCTCAGAGGTGAAAACTAGGAATGATCTTACTGCCTGTGGGATACTATGAGTCCATCTTGGAGGATACTGCCAAGGAAAGCCACCAGGGCCTCGGAGATACAGAACTTCTGGGGGCAAATGGAGAGGAATCAGCAAGGGTGTATTTATACAAGGTTTTTTAAAATCCATCAGATTACTGTTTAATGGATTTCAGAGGTAAATTCAATCTGCACATCAGATACAAATGTGTTTATTTCCTTTGTCAGCCCTGGTTTCTTGAATTAAATAACATACCTGTAAATCAGCATAAATATTATTCCTTCCTTCTTGTTCTGGTGCTAGGGATCAACCCAGCATCTCTGGCACACCAAACAGGCACCTGCTACTGGACTGTATCCTCAGAACCAGTTCTTAATACTTGACCTGGCCCTTCCCTTTCTGGGAAGGTTAGCATCTTGGAGGACACTGCCAAGGAAAGTCAGCAGGAACGTTGGTGACTGGGAGAGGGGGGATAAGGAATTTAGAACCTTAGGGCATTGAATGGCATGTGTGCAAATTGTCCCACACTAATTGTATCAGTCACTTTCCTATCACTAGGACAGATTACCTGACACCTCTAGCCTAGAGAAGAGCTTTATTTTGACTCACTGTTCCAGTGCATTCAGTCCATGGTTGGTTAGTTTCATGGCATAGCAGGATGGCATGGTGGAGGAAAGCCATTCACTGGATGGCAGCCAGGAAGGAGTGGGGGAGCACAAGAGAGGAATGTGTTCTTTCCAGTCATGCCCCAGTGACTTGCCCCTTCTGATTGGCTCCCACTTCCAAACATGAGACTCTCTAGGGGATATTTTAGATCTAAACAATAACATTAGGGAAGAGAGCATGTCTTGGACTAGATGTGTGTCCTAAAGCAAAGTGACTGTTTGATGGCTTTACCAATCACCAAGATGCCCACTTTCCTATGTGTGAAATGGTAATACTATTCACAGGTTGCCTTGTGGAGAGGAGGACGGATGTGGAAATACAGGGCACAGCCCGGAGGAGGATTAGCACAGCTGTTGTGAGTTGAATGCCTAGCCAGCATGAGTTAGAGAGACCTCAGGCTGTGTGCTAACAAGCACCTCTCAAGTGCTCATGAGCCTAACCCGGTCTTCTGGCCTGCCATCCTGCAGTTGGAGGCATTTTGGAGAAATTTGCACGTTACTTTCAATATGCCTCTAATTTCCAGAGTCAAACCAATGCTCTCTGCAAAATATATTCAAACAGCTCACCAACCTGGCTTGTCTGAAAAGTGGAATATTTTCCCAATCAATTTAAACCACACTCTGGATTAAGAAAGAATGACTTTACCCTGGGAAAGGCAGAGATACATGTGCAACTGACCACGTGAGACTTGATTTTTTTTTTTTTTTTTTTTTTGTCGTACTGGGGTTTGAACTCAGGACCCTGTGCTTGCCAGGCAAGCTCTTATTCTACTAAGCTATCTCCCCAACACCTATTTTGTTTCTTTTTAAGACAAGTTTTTGGTGCATATCTTTGGGTTCTTTTCCTCCTGCGTGGCCTGTCCACCAGCTGGACTGTGACCTCCTCCTGGGCAGGGACTGAGTGTCCTGTGTTCTGGTGTCCCTGCAGGGCTGCATTGAGAGACAGCCAGCTGGGGCTGGGGCTGGAAAGGGAGAAGGGGCTTGGGACAAAAAGGGCTAGGTTAGGTCCTGAGGGAAAATACTGAGACAAAGGAGCCAGGTCTGAGAAGGGAAGCAGAGGATATTGGTGCACTAGTTCCTTCTGGCTGACTTTACAGCTGGTTTCTATGGTGACCAGGAGATGATTAGATTAGAAGTCACCTGCTCCTTCAGCTTCAGGCTCTCATAAGATCATTTTCAAATCTCCTGTTTTCTTTTTTATCTTCTTTGTCCCTGAATACCTGCTTCCACTCCTTTCCCAATCCCTGCCGATCGCTAGCCTTGGGGTAGATCCCTGGATTCTGGAATCTGATGATTTTGGATCCACTGGGAGAGGATCCAGGTATATGGAGGTAAAACATAGTCTCCCCATTAAATTTTATTTCATATAAGCAGTGAATCCTTTTATAGCACAGAACATGAATTGGTTAACAGTGAGGATACAGTTTTGAGAAATGTATCATTTGAGCACAAGACAGTCTGCCATTGGTTGAAAGGTCTTTATGTGGCATGTGATTGTATAAGCAGGTCCCTAGCATTTGTTAAGACACACTTATGGGAAAAAAAGATTCATCATTGATCTGAAATTCAAATTCTACTGGATGCCCTGTATTTTATTTCTCAGTTTTCCACTCTGCAAGCCTAGCACCCTGTTCAGTGTTCCTCCTCAGAGATGGTGAATCAAGAAGGGCTGAGTTTAGTTGCTGTGTCTCAGATAGGTGTTTTTTGAATATGCTGTTAACTAAATGCATGACATCATAGAGAGATAAGTTAGACAAAAACATTATAGGCAGTCAGATGGGGCCAGGTCCTCCAGAGAGTCAGGACAAAGGTTAAAAGCACATCACAACAATGGCTGGAGGCACATCTATTGGAGTCTAAGCCTTAAGTTAAAGATGAAATGACCAAGCCTCTATACTTCCTCAAAAGACAATCACTGGGCCTAATGAGGTATAGATAGGCAACAGTCATCCCACTGGGTGACCAAGACCTCTGGACCCACCATTTCCTAGAAAAAGTCTTTGTTCTTTCCATGTACATTTGTTACATGGCTTGCTTCTCCATTGGATCACTGTTACCTTAGTGACTATACTTGCACCCTTATTAGCTAATCCTGTCTGTAAACCATGTCAAACCCACATGGGTTTTGCTCTATAAAATTTCCTTTCAATATGGGGTCCCTGGTATCCATGTAGATACTGCCTCATAGAAGCTATCTTCTCAGTAAGTATTTTCCTACTCTCAGTTGTTCCTAGAATTCATTCTTAGATTTTAGAGCACACAAACTTGGCATATCAGGTTAGGGGATATATTTTCATATTTCATCTATCTCTTGGATTAATGATATTTCCCTTCTTCTTTCTCTTTTTTTTTTTTTCTTCTTGACTCTCTAAATTGATATCGGTAGCCTGGTTGTACACTCATGTCCATAATTCCAATACTCAGGAGGCTGAAGCTGTAAGATCACTGCAAGTTTGAGGCCAGCCTGAAATAGATAGCAAGACCTTGTATCAAACAAACCAATGAACAAGCAAACAAACAAATGAATAAACAAAAACAAAAAAAAAAAAAAAACAACCCAAACAGTACTCTTGGATGCAAACATCACTTGGGAATTCCAGGATCCCATGTTTAACTCTTCTGTTATGAATGAAGAAGATGACAAGCCACTATGACAGCCAGGACTTGGATCCGTAAAATATTGAGACCTGACAGACTGGGGAGCTTCTTCCTCTCTTTCATATACGATTTTAAGGTATTCCTAGATATACGGAAGCCCAGACATGAGTCCTCCAAACCTTATCCCTGGGATAATTTCTCATCTAGTCTAATGCTCTTGAATTTCAGAGTGGAAACTCAAGCCTAGACTAGCAGTTTTTTTTTTTGTTTGTTTGTTTGTTTTTTCCTTTCTTATTTTTGTGGTACCAGGAATTGAACTCAAGATCTTGTGCTTTCTAGGCAGATGATTAAGCCCCTGAGCCACCTCCCTAGCCTTCAAGCCTATAAAGAAAGCCATTAGTCAGGTCAACAGAACACGACTTGTGAGCTGCTATACTCCATGTATTTATTTATGTTTATTTGGCCTTGGTTTTATTCAGTTAGTTTTAATAGACTAGTAATAAAAAAAATAACTGGCCATACAAATGCTGTGTTACCTTCAAAGTAATACAGTCTGTGAACAAATGAACTAGAAGAATATATTTTCAGAAAACAAGAGAAACACTTTAAAACATTGGTATGGGGAAAGATACTTTGGATTGGACCTCTTAGGTGTAAGTAATTAAAGTAAAAATAACCAATTGAGATTGTGCATTAAACTAAAAAATATCTGCACAGCAAAGGACACAATCAGTAGAGTGAAGGGGCAACCTACACAATGGGAGAAATTATTTGCAAAGTGCCCATTTGACAGGGAATTTATAAAAGGAGCTGAAAAAGCTGAAGATTAAAAGCTAAAAAAATCCAATTAAAATGGGCTAAAGATCTGAATAGAGACTTCTCAAAAGAAAACATGTAAATGTCCAACAAGTGTATGAAAAAAAAATGCTCAGTATCACAAATCTACAGGGAAATGCAAATCAAAAATCATAATAACATATCATTTCTATCTCTTCTCAGTTAGAATGGCTATCATCAAAGAAGACAAAATTAACATGTTGGTGAGGATGTGGAGAAAGGAGACCAAACTTATACACTGTTGATGGGAATATAAATTAGTATAGCCATATGGAGAACAGTATGGAGATTCCTTAAAAACCTAAAAATAGATCTACCATATGGCCCAGAAATCCCACTACTGGGTACATACCCAAAAGAGATGAAATCATTGTACCAAAGAGATATTTGCACCCTCATGTTTGGTGCAGGCCTATTCACAGTAGCCAAGATATGGAATCAACTCAGATGTCTATCAGCAGATGAGCAGATAAAGAAAATACGCTATCCATATATTCAGCTGGAGAAAAATGAAATCCTATCCTTTGCAACAAGATGGTTGGAATTGGTGGTCATTATGTGAAGTGAAATAAGTCAGACACAGAAAGAAAAAGACCATATGTTCTGGAAATTGAAAAGTCAATTTCATAGAGAATGGAATGGATGGAATGGAAGAGGAGGGAAAGAGAATAAAAAGTTAAATAAGAGGCACCAAAATATACAGATAAAGAGGAGAAATTAGTTGTGTTTTTCACAATCTATAATGTGTGTGTGTTTTTTTTTATAATGTGTTTTAAGAGACTAGGAAGGAAAAATATTAAATTCTAAGCACATGGAAATGATTAATGTGTGAAGAGATGGAAGTGCTTATTACCCCGATCTGGTCATTACACATTGCTTGTATATACTGAGTGAAGCATGGCGTAACTTATAATGTGCAGCTCTTATGTCCCAGTCTTTTATTTTTTTTTTTATTTTATTTTTTTTTTTTTTTGTCTTTTTGAGACAGGGTCTCACTATACAGTTCAGGCTGGCCTTAAGCTCACTTTGTAGCTCAGGCTGGTCTCGAACTCACAACAATCCTCCTGCCTCAGCCTCCCGAGTGCTGGGATTATAGGCATGCGCCACCACGCCCGGCTGTCCCAGTCTTTTAAAAAAGCTATTTTTGAAGTATTTGGTTGAAACAGAACATGCTCTGGGTAATGAAACATTGCTTATTTTATTAGCTGAATTAGTTTTCTGTTGCTGCTATGAAAAATTACCACAACATAGTGATTTTAAAAAGCACATAGTATTTGTCACCTTATAGTTCTAGAGAAACTGAAGTCTGAAGACAATCACTGGATTAGAATCAAGGTCACGGCAGAGCAGTGTTCCTTCTAGAGGATGGGGGGAGGGAAGGTGTTCCCTTGCCTGGATTCCTTCCTCCTTCCCTCCCTCTGACCTTTGTTTCTGCTGTCGCATCTCCTCTTACTTTGACTCCCTCTCCACAGAGTCTTGGTCATTATGTTGGGTCTACTTTGGTAACCCAGAATACTCTTGTCTTGAGAACCTGAGCCACATCTCAAAGTCCCTTTTGTCATATAAGATAACATGGTTACAGTTTTGGGAATTAAGACCTGGACATCTTTGGGTGGCCATCATTCTTCTTATTACAGTTAACATCCCATTAAAACAAGATGTTAGCTGTTAGAGAAGGAAGTAATTATATGTGAAATGACTTGTTCCCAAATACCTTCAGGATTCTAGGATTGCAGTTCAGTAACAGAGCAAGTGCTTAGTATTTGCAAGATCTTGGGTTCAATTCCCAGAACAACCACAAGCCTATAGAAAAAAGAAGAAAAAATGATAAGAATGGCAGAAAGTTGGTTGTTGAAGCTCAGTTATAGGTATATACAGGCACATTGTACTACTTTCTCTAAATGTTTTACGCATTTGAAATTTCTGAAATTAAAAAGTAAATATGCAATATTTATGATACCAGTGCATGGGTAAATGAATAATTTAAAGTAACAGCAAATACAGGAATATACCTATATAAAAGCAGAACTTTAGTAAATACAAATGAGACATTTCAAATCAGTGATGATTATTTGAATGGCACTTTATTTGAATTAGGCAGCTGGGTATATATCTATAAAAACAAGTTAGGATTTTTACTTATTCTCTTAAACTGAAATATACTCCAGGTAGATAAAATGTTTTTTTTAAACATATTTAGTACAGGGTCTACAGTCTACAGGGTCTCACTACACAGATCAGACTCATAGTGACCCTCCTGCTTTTCAACCTCCCACGCGCTGGGATTACAGGTGCTTGCCACCATGCCCAGTCTTGGATAAAAGATTTGATTGGAATAAGAAATTAAATCATAAAATTCCTAGAAGAAAGCACCTAAGAGCCAGCCGCTTGAAAAAATGTTGTAATAGTTCTGGGGTGGGAAAGGCCTTCCTGAGTATGATCCTTGCACGGAGGAATAAGCACATGCACTAAAAGGTCAAGGATGTGAGATGTGATTAGAAAAATATGGAGAATGTTTAACAACTTATTACAGTAAAAGACACATTGCCATTAATTACCCTCCGAATACCCCCACCCCCTTCATCCTATTGTTCTCACCACTTTCTGAGGCAGTTCTGGAACCTCCTTTTCATGTCTTCAGTTGTGCTGTTGCGGCTTCCTGGATGTCCTGAATCAGCTCAAAATGTTCACCTTCCATGGTCATTTTAACTTTGGGGAAGAGCCAGAAATTTCACAGTGCTACATCTGATGACTAACGTGGCAGAGGACACATCGTAATCTCTTTATGGATCTGCCATTCTGTTGGATAGCACTTGGCTATAGCATTCACCATATCTTTTAAAATCACATTTCATTAATTTATTTATAATATATTTATTTATTTATTGCAGAGTCTTGCTATGCAGCCTAGACTCATAGTGATTCTCCCTCAGACTCCCTAGTGCTAGGATTACAGGCGTGAACCACCACACCGGTTTTGGTGGTCTGTACGATGCCCCTGGGGTTCAGGGGATGGCATATCATGTGGTAATAGGGCCCAAACCTGGTCCTTGTGCTTGCCAGGCAGGCGC
Organism: Ctenomys sociabilis; assembly: GCA_004027165.1. Lineage (NCBI taxonomy): Eukaryota > Metazoa > Chordata > Mammalia > Rodentia > Ctenomyidae > Ctenomys > Ctenomys sociabilis. The sequence goes on from PVKA01008371.1 coordinate 12,388, forward strand.
TTAGACTGCTGAGCTATCTCTCCAGCCCTAAATCGGATCTTATGAAGACACTCGTAAAACAAGACTTTCAGAACACCTTCAGAAAGTGGTCAGATGAGATAAGTGTATTTGAAATGTGGAAAATTATTTTAAGGGAGATTAATGGCAATATGTCTCTTACTCTAATACAGTTTTAAAAATTAAAACACTGTATTTTGATCATATGGTATATATGACAATTTGTGAAAAAATATTTGCAATCACATAATGAAGAGCTAATGGCCTTGACATAGACAGAGGTCTTAAAAATAGACATTTCTGGAGTTATGTAAATGTCTAACAAGCGTGTGATAATTTTTCTTTCTTTCTTTTTTTGGCAGAAGAGGGGATTGAACTCACGCCCTTGCATTTGCCAGGAAAGCGCTTATTCCACTGAGCCATCTCCCCGGCCCCTGGGATAATTTTTCAATTCTTAGGGAAACCCAAATGGAACCTACATGATATGCTACTTCATATCCTCTAGAATGGCCATAATTGAAAAAAGATGAAAATAATAAGGGTTGGAGATGATACAGAGAAACTGGAACCTATGTATACTGCTGGTTAGAATTTAAAATAGTAGCTGTTTTGGAAAACAGTCTGACAGTCCCTCCAAAGGTTAAGCATAGTGTTATGGTAGGACCAAGCAGTCCCTCTTGGAGGTATCTAACGAAGAGAAATGAAAACATATGTCCCCTCAATGTGGCTGTTCAAATACTTGTTCATAAATATTTATGGCATCATTATTCATAATAGTTAACATATGAAAATAACCCAAATGTCCATCAGCTGGTAAATGAATAAGCAAAATATAGTATATTCATGCAACAGAGTATTACTAGCTACAAAAAAGAATGAAGTACTCATATACATTACAGTGTGGAAGAACCCTGAAATTACTGTGCTAAGTGAAGGAAGTTGTCCATAAGGGATCACATATGGCATGATTCTATTGATATATGTCCAGAATAGACAAAATGGTAAGGAGAAAAAAGGTAAGTGGGGTGGTTGGGGAGCTAGCTCAGTAGAATAAGCACTTGCTTGGGTCCTGAGTTCAATCCCTCAAAAGGTGAGTGGTTACTTGCCCCTGGGGACAGGTGTTGGGAGTGGATCAGGGTGAAGAGTGCCTGGATTTCTTTTGAGGGGATGAAATGATCTAAAATTAGATTGTAGTGATAATTGCACTCACTGCCTTGCGAATATAACAAAAATCACTGATTGCATGCTTTAAATGGGTGAATTTCAAAAATTCAATGCAAACAAAATCATAAACACACAAGGAAAATGGCCAATGAGTATAACCAGATAATCTATGGAAAAGGAAGGACCTTTTAGGGCATGAAAAGATGTTCAGTGCTGCATAAAAGGAGAAATAAATGAATGAGGAGTATCACTCAGTGAGAGGGTGCAAGCCAGGGCTCTGGGTTTGATCCCTAGCACTGCAGAGAGAAATATAAGTTAATACAATGAACACCACTTTCACCTGTTTAATGGGATAGTGTGATGCTGGTCAGGCTGCAGGAAAATTCTGTATACTGATGGTAGAAATCAAGAGAGTATGACCCCTGGAAAGGACAAGTTTAAAAATCACACACCCTCACCCTGGGCCCCCGTATGGAGCTGCCATGTGCTTGGGAACTATTTTCATCAAGACTTCTTTTACATGAGATAACGAGGGCCTGCATACCTAAACCCTTTTTATGTGTGGTACATCAGACCGAAATGAATCCCAGCTGGTAGTCCTGGAAAGTCTACTCCCAAGAATTTATTTTACTGTGTTTTCCCATGTCAAGGGTGATAGCCATGGCTGTTGGAAACCATGTAATGTCCTTCAACAGGAGAGTGGTTAAATAAACTGTGGCACCTCAGGATACCGCCACATGGGGCAGGATGCTGTACTGCTTTATGTGGGAGTGAGGTGCTCTTTATGAGCCAACGTGCAGTGACCTCTTTGGTAAGGTGGTGTGAAGAGCCCTGAGAGTCGCATGCCACCATGTGTATAAAAGTTAAAATATATGTAAGCTTTGTGTGGCGTCGTCCCTTTGGGTGGCGTCATATCTGTCATCCCAACACTTTGGCAGGCGGAATACAAGCGTGAGCTCAGCTGGGGTAACATGATTTAGCAAAAACCTGTCTTAAAATAAAACAACAACAACAAAAGGGTGGATGTGGCTCAGCGTGAAGCACAGGCTTCAATCTCTAAACTTTTTTGTATTTTTCATATTTTCTTTCTGTGTGGACACTTACTATTCAAAATGATAAACAGAATCAGAGATGCAAGACCAGGACTGTGGATCACCCCAAGAATAGGACACCTGTTTCTCTTTACACCCACAGGAATTGAGAGCCGGTTTCAGATAGGTGGCTTCCTCACAACCAGGGAAATTAGGGGGTGCATGTTTTTGATGCCCAAGAGCTGGAGCATGGTCCTGGAGACATATTGATTGATTGATTGATTGTATTGATATTGAGCCCAAGGCCTTCTCAAAGAGCTACATTCCTGATTTTTTATTTTGAGACAGGGTCTCATTAAGTTTCCCAGGCTGTATTCAGATGTGTAGTTCTGGGCTGGCCAGATAGCTCAGCGGACTAAAGCACCTGCGTAGACAGGCTCAGGGACCAGGATTTGAACCCTGGTGTGCAGTGCCTGACCGCATCTGGGGTGCACTGAGACAGCTACTGAGACTGGGTGTGGTGGTGTGCTTCTATAAAATCCCAGCACTTGGGAGGCTGAAAGCAAGAGGATCACGATGAGTTTGATCTGTGCAGTGACACTCTGTACTAAATACACTAAAACAAACAAAACAACCGTGTAATTCTCCTGCCTTGGCCTTCCAGAGTGCTGACATGATGCTAATGCGTGCCTTTACCCTGGTCACTTTCCCCTCTCTGAACCTCACGTGGATCAAGTGACCTTAGAGGTCCCCCAGATCCTAGGCTTTGCTTCTGACGCTTGGCCCTTACAGGTTCATTAGACAGCCACTAGATGGCGGGCTGTCCCTGCTGCTAGATGACAGGCGCTGCTGGAGCTTAGCCAGCTTTTAAAAATGACTGTGGGCCACCTGAGGGAATTTAACACCAAAAAGCAAGCCTCCAGTAGCATAGTATATTGAGCACTGAAGGGTGCCTGGCTCAGGGAGATACAGAATAACAAACACCATCAATGGAAAGGGAGTCTGACCCCAGCCTTCCACCACCAGAGTATCAGTTTCTACTTGTGCTCCTTCTACGGAGCCTGTCCCTTCTGGGGGCTGATACCCAGGCCCAGCTGGGAGCTGGGAGAAAGGAGCCCAGCCCCAGAAGTACTGATGGTGGGTGGGGTCAGATAGAGGATATCCCCAGCCGGGACAGAAGGACCGCACACCTGTCAGAGGTTTCAGACTCCTTGTTGTTGGCCGAGGCAGAGAACCTCAAAGGATGTGGGCTGTGGAATCAGGGGTGGGCAGGTCTTTTGGCTTCTCCAGACCTCAGTTTCCCATCTGCAAGGTGGGGATAATTGTTATAGCTACCTTATGAGGTAAAACTGTCAAATGTGACTAATTCAAGTTCCTCAGGTAGTCTGTCCTGGATATACTAGAGAGCTCAGTATATATAGCTGTTGTGAGAATAACAGAGTGGAGATGCTGCCGCTACCGAAGATGTCCTTTCTTGGGGACTGATATTCAGGGTCTAGCCAGGAAGCTGGAAGTCTCCTGGGAGGAAGAAGCCTGGACCCAGGTCCCGGAGGCCACAGCCTCCAACACTACCGTTCTAGAGAAATTCCCTAGATGGCTAATGTAGACATTCCCCAGATTTTCCTTTTTATGGGGACTTGTGTGGAAAGTACTGCATATCTTTGCTTAAAAGCAGTTCTGTTTAAGTGTTGCAAAATGTAAACGTGATGGAATAAGGAGGGAGGATGGCCTTTTAAAGAAGTTTTTGGCCAAAGCCAGCATTTGAAGCTGCTGGAAACTACTAGGGCTGCTAATGTGTAATGTTTAGCGACTCTCAGCAAAGTGACCTTTTCTCCACAGCAGAGATGGGCTTCAGTGGGAGAGGACATGGACAGAAAGCATGCTGGGGAGTGAGAGGCTGCATGAGAGTAGTGCCAGCTGGAAGCTTCTGTCTGTGGCTTTGGGAAGGGGCTGTTCTTGAGGGAAGGGGAAACCTTGCACCCTGCTGAGGCTGCACCTCCCAAGAAGGGTTCCTTCTCAGTCTACCTGGTGGCTGGTTCAGCTTGCTTTGATCCTGCTAGGATTGCAAGGCAATTGTTTTCCCTTTTTCCAAAATAGACCCCAAAGCTTTCTCGAGAGCAGTGGATCTCAGTCCTTATTTTTTTCCAGATTAGTGCTTCCAGAACATTTTGGTTACAGTGCAGCTTCTCGGTGCCCATTACCCAGGAGTTCTCCAGGGATGGGTCCAGCCAGCTGGTCCTGGCAGGCAAGGACCAGCTCTAGCTGTCTCAGCAGTGTCTGACAAGAACCATCTTTGCAGGGCAAGGGTGGGGGATCCCAGAGCATGGGTTGAAGAGAGCCAGCCAGTCCTTGGGGGCTGGGGCGGCTGAGCAGATGCAGCTCACATTCCCACTGCAAAGCAAATAGCAGCAGGGCAAGCTAGGCTGGAGGGAGGTGGGTGGGGTGGAGGGAAGCTGCTGTTTCAGTCAGACTCCCCACCAGTTGGGTGACCTTAGGCAAGGGGCTCAGTTTCCAAGTCCTCACCTCTAAATAAGGGACAGTGATTTCTGCCTTGCACAGTGGCTGACATGTGACAAGCAGAGTAGTGGCAGTTCTCTTCTTGCATTAGATTCTTTGCACCAGGGGCTCCCAGGGGCATGGCTTCAGAGAGTCTCTGGTGCTCTGAGATAGGAATGGGGTGGGCTAAGCCTGCACTCTCATCACAGTGTCCCTATACACTTCCAAGGGTCTCCCTAGCCAACCTGGGCAGGTCTCTCCTTCCCTCCCAGCCTCTGGGTTCTGAGCAGTTAAAAGCAAGTCCTGGCAGGCTCCGAGATTCTTCAGGCTTTGAGGTTCTTATTGGACCTCTGTTTCCCAGGTTTCCTTCTAACTATGGCCAAATAAAGCTTGTACAGTAGTAGTCCCTTGCTATTTCACAGTTTGACTTTCGTGGACTCACTGTTTTGTGGGTTTTCAAAAAATATTAATCTAAATTATTATTATTATTATTTTTAAAAATATGGAATGCTTCACAATTTTGAGTGTCATCCTTGCTCAGGGGGCAGTGCTAATCTTCTCTGTATCGTTCCACTTTTAGTATATGTGCTGCTGAAGTTTGCACTAATTATTTAATGTCGATATTTTGCTATATTGTAGGATTTTATAGTACCATACAGTATATGTATGTTGTTAAAATTATGTAGGTTTACGAGTTTAGAAAATGGTTAAGAACATTAGAAGTGATTTTAAAAGTGTGGGAAAGTTTCATAAGAGCGTGGAAAGCCTTAAAATATACATAAATACTAAAATAAATATAATGCCGCTCTTTTGCTGATTTTCACTTATCACAGGGGTGTCTGGAACATAACCTCTATGGTACGTGAGGGACCACTGTACAGTGACTGGCCCTGCTTTTGCTAACAGAGACAGGGATGCACTTGAGCTCCTGAGGTTCCTTAGCTGTTAGGTGGCGGGGAGCTGAGTGGACAGGTGGGACCTTGCCGGGTCCAGCCCCAGCACCTTCCTGCAGGTGTTGGCTTATCCTTGCACCTGGGGCAGAGCCACCGTGTACCTGGGGCTGCTGGGCTAGCTGCCAGGAAATCTGGTCAGTCAGGGAGAAGTTGCTGCAGGCAAATGTGAGCTGAGGTGAGCCAGGGAGCTCCTGCGCGGGGTTCTTCCTTCTCATCTGTGTGCTGCAGGCTCTTCTTGGCCTCTGCCAGCAGGGAAGTAGCTCAGCCTTTCCAGCAGTAGTAAAAGGCCTGCTCTTGTGGCCCTGCGTTTTCTCCTCCTGCACAGACAGCAGGTACTGGGCCCCCAGGATCTATCGGAGGGGAGCGATGCCAGTGAAATCTTCCAGGAAAGAAACCAGATGCTCTGTTCCTCTGCTCTGAAACTGCCCCTGGCTCCCTGTTGCCAGTGGACTAACCACACAGCCTGCCTTGGTGGGTGCCTCCAAGGTCTCCCTTGCATCTCTTCCTTGCTCCCTTTCTCCTTCCCAGCTTTCGGGCTTGTCTGTCACAGATGCCTATTAGTATAGGCACTAAGGAGGTACACGTAGCCCAGACCCATGGCCCACTCTGCCATTCTCAGAGGAGACCTTGAGCTCTTCTCACTGCTGGGGCTCCCTGCTCCTGTTTAACCTCTCCCCAGGTTCCTGCGTGTGACATGCTTTACTTATCCCTTCAAGGCTCAGCTCAGGGCCAGCCCCTCCCATCCCTGGAGGCCCCCATGTCTCAGCTGGCACTTGGCCCATACCTTTACCCTGACCATCTTCTCTCTGTGGAGCTCAGTCAGTCCTGTGGGCACAATCCAGGTGTGTAGGCAGGGATGGGCCCTGGCGGTTTGCCATGGGACCTAGCTTCTAGCATTGGAGATGAATGTGTGTGGGGTCCCCTTGGGCAGATGTTGGACCCACCCAGGAGTGCATATCTACCTCTGGACCCATGGGTGCTTGTTGACAGTCTGGTCTGGTCTGGAGAGCCACAGTAGGCCCTCAAGAGTGACACCTGGGGAGCTCTTGACCCAGGCTTCATGTCCTTGGGAGAGGGGGCTGAGTCATAGGAGGAAGAGATAAGTAAGCCCTGGGGGCATGGCTCATGGGACTCCCAAGAAGCACCTGACCAGTGGACAGTGTGGGTACCACCCTCATTTGATGCAGGGGATGGATCCCAGGGCCTCCAACATGTTAATCCTGGGGCTCTACCACTGAGGACACCTCCACAGGGCTGACTTCTCTTGTTCTGGATGTTGCTTGAGTCTTCTCCAACCATGTAGTTGCCTGTGTCCAGAGCCTGTCCCTTGGTACACCAGGTAGCATTCCTCTGTATCCATATGCCCTGTTTGCTTTCCTTCATCCTGTTGGTGAACATGTGGATTGTTCCCATTGTGGTCTGTCCCAGAGAAAGCTCAGAAGCACAGCCAGGGTGTCCTAGGGGCCTGGCTATCTATGTGCCTGTCCCCTCCCCTCTGATCCTCTGTTCTCTGCTGAATCTTGGAGCAGTGTACTCATTCCTAAGTGTCCTTTGGCCCTAGAATGGCTACTCTGGTGTGTCTCTCCATTGCCACTGTACCCCATGCCCCATCCTGTCTTCTGGGCTCTGTGACACTGGGGCAGCTGGCAGAGGCTGACCTGGCCAAGACCTGGTGCTCTGGTCACCATCCTAGCCTCACTGTGGAGGCTAGGACTGAACATTTTCAGTTCGAAGGGACTTCCAATATTATCTGTGTGATGGTCCAGCTCAGTGGGCAAGTTCTGTGAAAGGCTCGTCTGGGCTGTACTTATACACTCCCAGGCACAGAAGTCTTTGTACAACGGCCCCACTCTTAGCTGATAGCAGAAAGCTGCCCCTCCAGTCCTTACCAGGGTGGGGTGGGATGGGTCTGGGCATGTGCCTTCCCCCTCTCTCCTATTGACTCCTACCACATGGAGGGCTGTTCTCTCTCCATCCCTCCCAGCAACCACAGCATGCCCTACTTAGACCCCAGAGAGGGGTCAGCCCATCTGTTCACTGTGACCCGCTGGAGGGGGCAGGATGACAGCAGATTCCCATTGCATCTCTAGTGCTGGGTCTGGAAGCTTAATCCCAAATAACTGAGGTCTCAGGAATGCTGGAATGGTTTTGCTGCTATTGACATCACCGCACCAACCTGCTGCCCCTTCCCAGGGGTTAGGAAGGGTTGAGCTCAGTCCTGTGCTTGCGTCAAGAGGCTACAGAGAAGTATCCAGGTTCCCAGTTGCTTGGGGTGAGGGTGGGGCAAGGCTAGCCAGGAGCCAGAGGGGTCTTTGTCAGCGTAGATGGTAGAGCCAAGTAGCCTTGGGTTCAAACATAGTTTTGCTACTGCCTAGTTGGGTTACCTTGGGCTGACTTCCCTGAGGCCCTGGAAAGGAAGAACCTGTCTCCTCCTATAGAGAAGTTAGAAAGGCTTAGAGGCACACTTACAAAACATTCTTCAATCCACACACTCCATCCCCCACTGACCAAAGGGCCCTGGTTATTGAGTTTGGCCAGCTTCACCCTCAGGGCTCGGGAGGGTCTTTTGCTTTTCCCTGTCAAGGACAGACCAGGAGCCTGAGAGAGGAGACAGGTCTCAGCTGGGAAGGAATGAGGCGAGCAGAGCCCAGCTCAGAAGGTGGGAAGGGATGTTGCCTGCAGCACTTAGGGAAATGCAGCCAGCAGTCCTGTATTGCTGGTGTGGTGTCTGGTGGGGAGCTTGGGAAAGGTGGAGCTGGGTGGGGAAGCACCTGCAATTTTCAGCAAGCTTAAAGCCCCAGGCCAGATCACTGGCAGCCCCAGTACTTGGGAGTGAATGTGACTGGAGCCCAGCCACCTGCCGGCTTTGATTAAACAGACAATTTTAGAGCACAAATAAAAGGGTTGTGTTGAGTAGCTGGAGCCAATAACAGTTCACCGAAAGCATGCTGGAATAAATGAATTAAGGGCCTCCCATCTGGTCCTGTCCTCTTTGATATTTTCATCAAAGGCTGGAGTAATGGCACAGAAGACTGTATGATCAAGTCAGTGGTGCTGGGAAAGAGTAGGAATGGGCTTAGTGTGCAACCAGACAGCAACGCTGGGGCATCATGAACGCCTAGCTCGCTAATCAGTGGTAGAAACACATGGTCTTGCGTCCACATGGAGCCACTGCTTGCTCCAGCATGGGAGAGGCCCACTTGAAGGTGGATGACAGGTGGTGACATTTTCCCTTGCTATCACAATGCATAGCCAAGGAGAGAGAGAGAGAGAGAGAGAGAAAGAGAGAGAGAGAGAGAGAGAGAGAGAGAGAACAGAGAGACAGACAGATAGACATACACACACACACACACACACACACACACACACACAGAGATAGAGAGATCCCCAATAACAGGTGGAAGAAGCAAGGTCACTTTAGTTATGGGCTGTCTGTCACTCTCGAGGAAGAAACCCAGCCATTCAGGTCATCAGGTCCCCAGCAGTTATTCCCAGACCCTACAAGGAGAGGAGATGGTGTCTTCTTCCCTACATGGATATCTGCTTTGGACACAAGCCTGCTTTCTGCCCCTGTGCCTGTAACCAAGGGGAAAGAGAAGGGGAAAAAGGGCTCCTGGGGGGCCATCTGCACTTCCACTGTCTAGCATGGTCAGATGTGTGAGTGTCCTGGGGTCAGAGGAAGCTGTGGGTGGGGGGGGTGCAACCAGGGACAGAGCTGTGAGGACACTGGGTTGCCCCTCTGTGGAGCAGGCTGAGGGACTTCTGTGTGGTCTCTGGGCCCCAGTGGGTGCCGGCCCTTGGGTGATGGCCACACATGGTCTTTTTTTGCTCTTTGTCATGCTGAACTGTGAATGGCTAGAAACAGAAGGTGGGGACGGAACAGAACATGCCTCTTCACTGTGTAAGTCCCTTGAGTGGAGCCATGTTTTTCGGAGAGGAGAACTGTTAGCATTTAGTGGGTTTTACATTGAAGTTTTCAACCAGACTTCTTTATACCTATGACTGGTTACAGATCTTTGGGACTGGTCAGGGTGTCATGTAAGAGACAAGCATGGGAGACTCAAACTAGGGCTACTAAAAGTCCTGAAAGGAAGAAAAATAAAATTCTTTTTTGTGGTCACCAGGTTAAGACAATCTCAGAGGGGCCTGTGAGCTCTGGGCCCTTCACCTGCCAGTAACAGAAAAACCTACTTTGGTCTGTTACCTTTCATCTCCCAGGACAAGAGGTTCTGAGGTCAGGGTTCCTGGGTTCATTCCATGGCACTAAAACTTCCTTCTCCTCTCTCCATCAGCTTTATCATATTTATGATGTTTTCCTTCATAGTCACAAGATGGCTGCTCAGTTTCACCTGCCACACAGATCTGGCAAGATCTAATCAAAATAGAGTGTTGTTTCCTCCCCTGTGACTTTTTTTTTAGGAGGAGAAAAGCCTTTCCAGGACTATTCTCACTGAAAGACAGCTCTGAAGAATCCCCCAAACTGACTGAAACCTAATCCAATCGTTGGAAAGATGTTTGAGGCTACTGTGTTTCTAGGGCTGGGGAATGGCAAGGACCTGAGAAACGACAGACCTCTGTTAACAGGCAAAAGGGTGTAGGATCTTGTTCAGTAGTGCTAGTCACAGTGGTCCAGGTGACAAACTCCAGCGCAGTTCTGGTGGGCTGCAAGCTCATTGTGAGGTGGCTTCCTGCCTTCTTAGGAGGGGACAGTCACATGCTCTGTGCTGGCAGCCCACACATGGCAGGTCAAGCTTCAGGGGGAGAGGAATATTGAAACTTCCCAAGGAGGTGGTCAAGTTGGAGGGGATCGGGTGGGGTCTGCTGCAGGAGATGTGGGTGGGGAACTTGGGTGTTTGTTTAACCTGAGGTGGCTCTGAGGCACTTGTCCGTTTGGGGAGCCATCTTGAATTGCTTGGAGTGACACTATCTGCCTTCTAGTGGCAGTTAGCCTGGCAGTAGTCCTGGTTTCAAGGGAAGGAAGATGCTATGGTCCTTCAAGCTATTGTGCACAGAGTGAGGGGTCTGCTTGCAATGGATACCCCAGAAGTGGGCTATTGGCCCCGTTAAGGAAGCTGTGGAGGAGGTTCCTGCTTAGGAGGGGAGAGGATGGTAAATTTGGCCTGGACATGGTGGTCCAGTCAGGGGCCCTCAAGGACCACTGCCTTGACTCTGGCTTTTGTTGGTGGCAAAAGCAGAGGCTGCACAGAGTCTTATGACAGCCAAAAGTGTCCTTAATGCTTTGGGGGCACTAGAATTAATGTAGAATGAGATCTTTACTTCAATGGCAGAGGACCAGAGTGAGTCCAGAGTACAAGGCAGCCCATGTGGGTGTCTGTCCCAGCGCAACTCTGTTCTCCCAGGTTAGATCTGTGTTTCTGGATGAACCCTGATTCTGGGGCCAGAGCAAAGGCAGGCGCATGGCCTTTTTCCTGCCATTCTGCTGGTCTGGTGGTCAGAGGAGAGTAGGCTATAGTCAGGAATGACCAGGTCCCATGTGCCCTCTTCCAGGCAGCAAGAACTGTGGTACAGGGTGTGTGGAGGGGGTGCGGTCAGAGTCAAGGCATGATTTTCCCCCAGGAACTTTTGTCCCTTCTAGCTGAAGGGCAGGGTTGTTGACTGGATGTCCTAGTGCCCTAAGCCCGAAGTCCAGGGCACAGGGCAAAGAGGGTAAAGTCTCCTATTTCTGCCTCTCCCTTGGTTCCTGGCTTCTTGGAACCAATTTACCTGGTCCCCTCCCAACCTAGGGGCCAGCCCAGTGAGTTGAGAAACTGTGAGCATAGTGACATTGGCTGCCCCAGAGCTCTTGGAACCGGGCTGCAGCTCCAGCTAGCATGGCATTGACATCCCTGTCCATGCCAAGGCACCAGAGAAAAACCTGGGGCTCTGCTCCTGGCCCCATTACAGAGGAGAATGCGGATCAATTGGGCTGTGCCTTCATTATCCGTGGAATGACTGTGTTAATCCTCACCAAAATCCCAGGCCTGTCCTGATAGCCTGATGGGCACGTGGCCTGAGAGCTTTGTACATGTAAAATGCCATTCATGGGCATTCCTGGGAGGCCATGGGGGCCAGTTCCATACTAAGCCCTGTCCTAAGGGTTGCCACCACCCACAAGGCCCTCCCTGTAGCTGGGAAACTGAGGGGGTGGTGTGAGTCTCCCATATTTGTCCAGATGTGGAAGTGGTAAATTTCTAGCGTCAGAGTGACTCAACCCGAGATTAGCAGCTTTCATTTGAAATCAGTCAGAAAAACCAAGCCCCTGTGTGTGTGTGTGTGTGTGTGTGTGTGTGTGTGTGTGTGTGTGTGTGTGAAAGTCAGCATATGCGGATACTAATCCTGGCTGCAATATTATCTCACTTTATGACCTTGAGCCTATCACTTCCCTTTTGTGAATCCAAATCCCTTGCTTTGAAGAAGAGGAGATAGACCTGTGTGCCCCGGCCATGCCTAGCTGGCCAGCAAAGGGGCGCTGGACTTTCTGGGGCCACGTGGGAAGCAGAGCACCCAGCTTCTTAATTTGAATCAAGCTTTGGCATGGACAGGGAATGTCAGTGCCATGCTAGGCAGTGGCGGGGGCCAGCCAATGTGGGCAGCTGCTCTTTCTTGGGGTCCTATGTAGGTTTTTTTTTTTTTTTTTTTTTTTTGCGGAACCGGGGATTGAACTCGGGCCCTTGTGCTTGCCAGGGAAGCACTTATTCCATTGAGCCATCTCCCCGGCCCTTCTATGTAGGTTTTGAATGCACACTGCACCTGCCCTGCCTAGCCCTCCTGGATTCCTGCGCTGAGCTGTGGGGAGGTGCTGGGTTAGGGGAGGCAATGAAGAGTGTAGTGAAAGAGCCAAGTGGCCAGAAGAGGGGAATGAGAGGCCTGAGACTGAACAGGAATTCTTAGCTCCACAGAGTTTGGAGGATGGTGTGTTTAGGTCTCAGCCCCTCCTCCCATCATGGTTGTGAATAAGAAATAACCCAGCATAAGCAGCACTGTAGCTTCTGCGAATCCTCTGCTGAAGTCTGGGGCCATTGTGAGGTGGTACACAGTGGGGCAGGTGAGGGAGCGCGCTGCCTTCACGTAGGTGTCGGCTGGGTTTGGATGCTAGCTTTTCACCAACGCACTGCCTGATCCTGGGTCGTGGGCCTCTTGGAGCCATGGTTGGCTCTGGTGCATTATTGGGCATCAGAAAAAGCATTTTATAACATTATGGCCATAATTATGACTCGGTTGACAAGTTACACTTCTTTCAGAATCAGGGTGAGGGGAAAGGATCAGTCTTTCTCTACTCATGAGATTTTAGTATGGAGGCATTTCCCAGAATGGTCTTGGAAATACAGGCCATGGAAAGATGTCAACAGAGGTTCTGGTACTGGGAATGGGCTTGGGCAATACCAAGATAAGCAGTATCTCTGCTGTAGGACTTTTTGTAGCTATTTTTTTCTTTTTGCAATACCAGGGATCAAATTTGGGACCTTGTGCATACCAGTCAGACACTTATGCCACTGGGCTGTCTACCTGGCTCCATTGCTTTTAGTAATAAGTCTCACAAAGCTCCATGAATGGATGACTTGGGTGATGTTTCCCCCATTCATTTAATCAGAGAGCCCTGTGCGCTATGCATGGGACACATTCAGGATGAGCTGTGTCTTCTTTTGGTTTCCAGGAAGCTTCTGTCTCCATCCATACCCACTACAGTCATCAAACCAAGGGGCACATGGGCATATTTATCCTGCACTGTGTCCTTGCAGGGTGGGTTTTTCATTTTTTCCCGTCTGTTTATCTTTTAGTGTGGAAGGTATCTGATGCAAGCAAGAAGGGCAGGATTAGCATTGCCTGGAGAACCCGGCAAGAACCCAGGCAATTCTTTCTCTTTTTTGCTCAGTCCTTGGAATTGAACCAAGGGACTACTGTTATTTTTTCTTCCTTTATTTTTCTTTGAGATATGGATCTTTAAATCGCCCAGGCTGGCCTCAAACTTGTGATCTTTCTCCCTCAGCCTCCCAAGTAGCTAGAATTATAGTACTGGGCAATCCAAACTCCGAGGAGCTGAGGAAGGGCTAGGGTGAAGCTCCCATTGGGGATTCCTACAAGATTCATTTGGATTTTGCCCTGGGTGATGAAGGAGAGCAAGTGTCAGTATGTCTATGTCTTGCCAACACCACTTAAGAAAGTAGACATTACCTTGTTCTGGTCATGCCTGACCTCCATAATGAAGTGGTGTCTGCTGTTGCTGCATTTAGCAGTTTTAAGGAAGGCAGAGGCTAGGCCATGGCCTACAAGGCTAGATTTGGAGGGGAGAACTAATGGGATCCATGGCCCACATCTGCTGTGACTACTCTGAAAGTTTCAGGCCATGGAGAAGCAGGTCCCAGACCTCTGCCTGCAGCAGCAGGGAGCAGCCAGGGAGATCATGGGGCAGGGGTGGGGAGGGCTGTGTTCTGCATCTGGTGGTTTCAGGTGGGAAGGTATCATCTCTTCTCTTTTTAAACCCTGAGTCTCCTATATATGTCTCTCTCTGTATCTTTTATTTGACTTATGTAGGTAGGGGAAAGGCTTGGAGAAAGTGCCTTACCCCTTTATTTCTCTAGTGTATTTCAATCTACACATAGCAGACCATTAGTGAGCATAAAAGTCAGTTTTGTGGGTTATGACCAGTACTTTTTTTTTTTTTTTAGATACTGGGGATTGAATCCAGGCCTCAATTACTCTAACACTGAGCAACATTTCCAGCCCTTCTAATTAATGAACTTTTTTGCAACCCTGGGGATTGAACCTAGGGTCTATGTACTGAGCTGTAGTCCAAGTTCTTTTTAAGCATTTTAAAAATTCGAGATAAGGTCTCCTTAAAGTTATGAAATCACCCAGGCTAGGCTCAAAATTTGATCCTTCTGCCTCATCTTTCCCCAAGTGCTGTAGTTGCAAGCCTATGCCACTAGACCCAGCTTTTTATTTTATTGTGAGACAGAGGCTTGCTAGATGGCCTGGGCTGGCCTGGAACTTTGAATCCTGCGGACTCAGCCTCCCTAGTAGCTGGTGGTAGAAGGGTACACCAATGTGCACCCAGAGCTACAACCAGAGTGAGACAATGGGATGTATCAGAGTACCTGGATGGAGTGGGTTTGTTAAGTGCTATTTCATGAGTGCTAGATGGACAGGTGAACAGGAACGCAAATAGGCTGCAGTATCACTTGGATTACTGTGGGCTGTGCTCTGTGAAGTTTGGAAGCCTGTGACTGGCCAACTCCAGGTGGTGGCACCAGCTGGGCAAGGTTGATCTGCTCCCTGGGTCTGTCCTGTCTTCCAGACCTTGAGAAAAAGATACCCTTCAAAAAGTGCTTGTGATAATTGTTCCTCTTTGAAAGAGACATTTTCATTGTCAATCAGGCCACTTACCTAGGGGTCTCCAGCTAAAGCAAAAGGAGAAGAGTGTCGCTTCTGGCCAGCAGGGAGGTAGGAATGTAGCTGAATGTGTCAGGCAGACTGCAAGCTGTGTGATGGGGTGGGGGTTGGGGATTGTACAAGGACACTCAGGTCCTGCTTTTTATCTTAGGTTATCACTCAGTTGTGTGATTCTTTTTTTTTTTTTTTGCGGAACTAGGGATTGAACTCAGACTCTTGCGCTTGTCAGGGAAGAGCTTATTCTACTGAGCCATCTCCCTGGCATCAGCTGTGTGATTCAGAGCAAGTGACTTTCTCTCGCTGGGCCTCATTTTAGTCATATAGAAGGGGGAGAATAGGATCAGGAGATTTCTAAGGTCTGAACCTCCCCAAATGTCCTGGGCTAGTTTGTAGACTGCAGTAGGGAGTGGGGAAGGCTGCGAGGATGCAGGATGACGGAGGAGCTACAACCAGAGTCTGGTCTCCATGGACAGCATTTATTAGGCGCCATTCTCAGTGTGAAGACAGATAGGCAGGGGGCGCTGAGGGGGGCCTGGCAGCCGCAGCCTGGGGAGTTCAGGGGCTGCCCGGGTGGGGTGTGGGCGTGGGGCATGTCACCCACATATATTGCATATTCTGTGGCAGTGTGCCCAGGCATAAGGCATCGGGGAAGCAGAAAGGCTGCCTGCAGTTGGAGGGGTGAGAAGGGAAGTGACATCGGCCTTCCAGTTCTTGAAGAAAGACCCAGCCGGAGACCAGCAGTCTGCCATGCTCTGCCCTGGGCCTCTCTGCCGCTTTCCCACCACCTCTCTGCAGCTTTGGTTGTGGCTCCCTCGGGTCTGACGTCTGACAGGACTTGACCCTCGAGGGCAGGGTCACATACAGGACAGGGGCAGCTGGCACTGCCCCACTCCCAACATAAACACAGAGGGCACCTGTCTGGGCTCTAGGCACCCTCCTTGTGGCACACAGCAGCCAGCTCCTCCTCCCTGCACAGGGACTTCTTACCCTGGGGGATCTCCAAAGGGCTAGAGGCCATGGCCTGAGTTCGACCACCCCATAGGTCCTCCCTCAGGCTTTTTTGATGAACACTAGAGCTAGGCTGGCAGGGCAGCGTGGAGGGGCTGACCGGGGACAGCATGGGAAGGCAGTGCTACGGGGAAGAGGACCCTCACCCACCTGTGATGCTGCCCCAGCGCTCTCCTAACTCCAGCCACGGAGTGAACCAGGACAGTGCCTACATCTGCTGCCTCCCATGAGCTTCTGAGCTGCAGGTGGGGTGGCAGAGGCTTGCTAGGCCCACGCTCCCTGGGGCAGGGGTGTTTCTGCCTGCAGCTGAAGCCTGGCTCTAGCTACTGACACTCGCTGTGGGCAGGGATTGTGTCCCAGTTGATACGCTGGCCAGCTTTCTTGGCTGCTCAGGCTGATTCCCAAACTCAGAGCTGGCCTTTGTTCCATGAGACTGAGCTCTGTTCACCTGGGTCCCAAGGACCTCTGCGTTTGTATGCAGGCAGCCTGAGACATCCAGGGCCAGTGCGGTGAGGCTCAGCCTCAGAAGGACCCAGCAGGATTTCAGACTTTGCTTTAAGCCCAGCTCCTTTAAGATCCTGGACATCCAGGGCAGAGCTCTGCTTCTGGAAGTGGGCTGGGCCAGAACTGAAGAGCACCTGGGCTGAGAAAAGCAGGTGCATTCTCGTTCTTTCCTTTGCTATCCAGATCACCTTGGGAAAGTCATTTTGCTTCTGTTCTCATTGGTAAAATGGGGATAAGAATTTTTGCCCTGGTGACCTAAGTGGAGTGTTATGAGACTCAAACCAATGAGTAGGCAGGACTTTGTGGAGGCTAAAAATCACCCTACAAATGTAAGAGTTGGTAATCAGCGGCGGCAGCAGCCAGGAATGGCAACCCGAGTTTTCTGTCTCAGACTCCAAGGGCAGTGTCTGGAAGGCTGGGGGCCCCCTTCCCTACAAGGTTGCCAGGAGAGGCCAGTTAGCTCTCAGCTACCAGTGCCACTACCCTACAGACTGGGAGCCCTTGCCTCCCCCACTCCCCACTCCCCTCTCTTTTACTCTTCGTGCCTGTCCATTCTGTCCTGCCCTCTGGGGACTAGCTTTAGGAACTGCGGGGTTCCACTTTCTCCTTAACTGCAAAGCCATGCAAAACAACACAGAAGGTAGTGGGGGCTGGGAGACACAGCTGGGGATGAGGTAGGGGGATGGGACTGAGTGGGGGTGACCTGGACAAAGACACCCTGGCTTTTGGAACCAAGGGGAGCTGGGAGACCTGGCAGGACAGAGGTATAAATAGAGATGCAAAACGTACATGGAACAAGAAGTCCCCTGGGGCAGTGGGGGTCTGGGTACCAGCAGGGCCTCTGAGGACTGGGGAGCTTCTTAGATTTCCAAAAGGACAGGAGGCTCCCAGCTTCTGCCTTCCCTCCTTGACCCCCTTCCCCTAAGTTTCACATTTCTTGGAATTTGCAGGGCTTGGATGGGGGGGCTCCAGGGATCCTCAGAGCCCAGCCTCCTGCCAGCTGGTGCGAGCAGGCACAGTCGGAGATGGGGCTGGGGAACAGAAGTAGGGGCACTGGGAGAGTCCCACTGGCCGAAGGTGGCTCGGGGGTCCTCCCGGCTGATCCCTGCTGCGCTGGGCTGAGCCCCCAACCCCGCTCGCTGGGGCGCCAGGCCCCGCGGAGGTCACACGGAGCTCCTGCGCTTCATGAGGCCGCGGAAGGTGGACAGGCTGTGCAGGCCCGTGGACACGGAGCTGATGGCCGAGCGCTGCGTCCCGCTGCACAGGCAGCGGTGAGAAGGCGTGTCGCTGTAGCGGCCGCCGCCTCCCGGTGACGAGTGGCTCTGCTCCACGCACGTGTCGGACGTGGAGAGGTCCCGTGGGATGATCATGGGGATGGAGTACTGCAGCTTCTCGCGGCTCTTGTACCAGAGGCAAGAGCACATAGACTGGAAGTGCAGCACCTCGGCGTAGACATTGCGGAAGCCGCCCGCGCCACCGCCCGCGGCCACCGTGGACGAGGCCGTGTCGGTGGTGTGCACGCTGTCGCCCACGGCAGCGCTCAGGCAGCTCAGGCCGCCCAAGCCGCCGCCCCCCGCCTGCCCGTTGCGCGTTAGCAGCGCGCGGTGCTCGGCGTCGCGTTTCTCGTCCTCCGCGTTCATAGTCATGAAGCGCAGCACCACGAGGTTGAGGAAGGCGCCGATGACCGTGAGGCCCGTGAGGATGTACACGAAGCTGAAGGCCACGTACTGCGGCTGCGTCTGCAGCGCCTGGTCCTTCTGCAGCGCCACGTAGTCGCCAAAGCCAATGGTGGTGAGCGTGATGAAGCAGTAGTAATAGGCCTGGAAGAAGGTCCAGTGCTCGTAGTAGGAGAAGGCGGCGGCGCCAATGCACAGCGTGCTGATGCACGAGACGAAGCCGATGAGCACCATGTTGGCCATGGACACGTCGGCGCGCCGCATGCCCAGCCCCTTCTTGGCGCGGTGCAGCAGGTACCTCACGAAGGTGTTGATGCGCTCACCCAGGCTCTGGAACATGACGAGCGTGAGTGGGATCCCGAGCAGAGCGTAGAACATGCAGAACACCTTTCCGCCATCCGTACTGGGTGCCGCATGGCCGTAGCCTGGGGAAAGCGGGGGAGAGGAGAGAGAACACGCTGTGGGCTGCGCCTGCCGAGACCTTGGCCTCTGGCCCTCCCTCTCCCCGGCACCGCCCCAGCCCCACTTTACCCCACTTTGCGCCTTTGCACTTGTGCTTATTCGCCATCCCAGAATGCAGGAAGGAAGGAGTCCGAGGACATGGTGTTTGGAAGCAGAGCAACCCGGGTTTAAACGCAAATCTGCTTGCTTTCAAAACGGGCTGTTCTGTATATCTAGTGAAGGAGGCAGCTCCGCAGGCTGCTGGGAGCAAGTGAATAGCAGTCAGCTGAGGCATGGTTTCCCGTGCAAAGTCCTGGGCTCCAGGAGAGCTTCCCATCCTCTTGGGCCCTCAGCGCCCTTGAAGATGGGTTGGAGGTTGAACTACATATGTTCTACCAGCCTGTGGTTTGGTATGGAGGGAGGAAAACTGGGTCCTGGATAGCTCCTTGAGAATTTCTCTACTGGCAGCCAAAGCTCACAGTTGGGTGTGGGGCTGAACCTTTCAGCCTTCCTAGGACAGCTGGCTCTACAGTGGCAGAGAGGAAGAAAGGAGGCTGCTGTGAGCCTTTCCCAAATGGACAAGAGCTTATTCCTGGGTCCTGGTCTCCCCTAGTTGGAGGCTGAAACTCTGGTGTCTTCCTATGACTGTAGCTGCAAAGAGGGTCTGTACTTATGGGATGTGACATTAGCCTTGGCAAAGCGGGAGCAGGAGTGTCTCTCTAGGTGTGTTAATTGTCACTGACCAGGCTGTCTCTGCACCCCTCCCCCAGCTGAACCAGGAGTGGGAGAGCCAGATCTTCCCTCTGTGTGAACCTTCTCAAATGGTCTTGAGCCAAGAATTCTGCCTGGCTACATGGAAAACAATGACCCTGGGTGAGAACGCAGAAGCCTTGGGTGCAATTTCTGGCCATGTCACTAGTGGCCATGGAACCTTGAACAAATGACTCCCCCTCTCTGATCATGTCTGTTTATTTGTAAAGTGAAGTCTGGTGGCCTGGCCCTACTTCTTTCATTAGACTATTGAGATATTAATTGTCTTTATTAGTAGAATTATGATAGTTTCTTATGCTGCTCAGTGGTACAGTGCTTGCCTTGCCTGTGTGAAGCCCTGAATTTCATCCCTAGCACCATCAAATGTTTTTCTGATAGCAACTGTCTGCCTTTCCGGTTTTTCCCTTGCTTTAAACCTCCTGAAATCGTAGCCTAATACTTCTTTCCAGAAGTCTTCCTGGATTCCTCACAGCAAAAAAGCGATTTTTGCCTTACTTGGATGTTCAGTTTTGAGCTCTAGAGCCCCAACAGCACCTAGCTAAACACTAGCTTTGGGGGAACTGCCTGGGCTTGTCCTGTCCCCCTCTAACTTTCACCTTTGTGCTGCCAGTTGCTTCTAGGGAGTCCCCAAATGTATTTCATGACTAAATTGCAGGACAGGATACTGTATGCTTTGGTGTTGGATCTGAATTTAGGTTTCAACTCTTCCATAGGCTAGGGGTGTGTGTGTGTGTGTGTGTTTGTATAACCTCTCTGAGCCCTGGTTTCCACATCTGTAAAATGGAGCTGTGAAGTCACTGCCTCACAGGGCTCATGGGGGGAATAAGTGAGATAATGTATGTGCTGTGCTCAGCCTGGGACCTGGGGCCTGGGACATATCACGGGCCCAGTAATGGCTCACTGCTGAATAATGAATGAAGGGCCAGATTACTCTCACGTTTCCCAGAGAACACTGTGGGTGTGGGGTTGCTGAGTTCCAGTAAAACTGGTATCTCTGCCAGCTTGAGGCCGCCGAATCTTGAAGCTCAGGGTCTGGGGACAGTTGCTTGAGGTGTGCACAGCTCTGGGGCTGTCCCTAGAATGGGCTCCCCTGGTCCTGTTGTGGCATCGAGCCAGGACCCTGGACAGCTGAGCTATTGAGCCTCTGTGCCTGGCCTGTCCGCACCCTGTGGGGTGAGAACAGATTGTGCCCGCCAGTTCAGCCTCCACAGCCAGACCACAACTCACCTTGACAGCTGGGCAGGCCCCCGGCCAGATCTGCTTCTTATTCTGTCCTCCTTCCCTGTCCCCTGGGTTGGAGAACATGACACTGGGGACAGGGAGTATAGAGCATAGACGTGGACCCGGCTGAATGACCTTGGCCAAACTGCTTCTCCTTACTGGTATCACTTGCTCAGTATCTCAGTATGGGGGGCAGGGATGGAGTTAAGGCTATTAATCCCTGCTCTGGCTACTTGCCAGTGCTGCCTCCAAGAGTGAAGAAAGTCCCTTGGCACCTGTGTCTCAGCGGATGCAGCAGTGATGGGTCTCACAAGAGGGGCCCTGAGTGCACTAATCCAGGAACAGGGACATCGCTGTGGGGTTGCCCTTGGGAGGGGACGCCCTCTCTACCGCCTCACTCATCCCTTCTCTTCATTTGTTCATAGTCTGTGGTTTCTCCTGGCTCCCATCTCTTAAGAGAACCCAGTGTCTGCCTAGCAGCCCTGCTGGCTATTGTGGGCTCCCTCTGAGCCACCTCCATCCCTGCTCCCGCTGTGACCCTCAGCAGCTACCCTGGGGTTCCACCTCCTCCAGCTGTGCCACTACCACCTCCCCACACCTTTCTTCAGTGCCCTCTTTCTGGCCCTTGCTGCAGCTCCAGCACAGCAGCCACAAGGGACAAACCCCTCCTCTTCTACAGTCCTCGATTAAATAGTGCCTGGCAAAGTGAGTGATTCATACAGGTCTGGCCAAGCTTTTACCAGGACAGAGTCTCCTGTCGCACCACAGCCACTCCCCTATCCAGGGCAGCCCCAGACTGCTGTGCCTGGAATGGGTCAGATGCACCTGGCTCTCACTGCAGGCTGAGGCCTCTTAAGCAGGTACAGTTCATACTCTTTTGATACATTTCTAACTTAATCCTTGAAAACTTCCCACAAAGTCACTATTATCCTTTCTCTGTTTTACAGTGGGGGCCAGGAAGTCTGCAGAGAGCTGGTGAGTTTGCTGAGACCACCAGGCCTTTCTGACTCAGTGTCCATCCAGTGCATCGGAGCTAATGGATTGCCCAGGGGGAAACTGAGGCCCAGAAAGGGGAGAGCATTCCTCTTGAAGCCTTGACCCAAGGCATTGTCCCAAGCTGGATGTAGACTGATGCCCAGGCAGACAGACACTTCTCCAGGCATGGGGCCTAGGATGGCACACTGAACTCCTCTACTTGTCCTATTGTTATTGGGTAGAAAGGCAGGGGAGCTGCAAGGACCTGCTGGCACTGATGCCTAGCTTGGAGGACTGCCAGCCAGGGTGGAGCAGTTCTAGGGGCCTTTGGCTTCTGGCAAGCAACTGCAAGTTTGGCAAGCTCGGTCTGCCTGCTAGCAGGCCTGCTGCCTGCCCACTCCCTTCCTGTGTCAGGCTTGACCGCCAGTGAGGGGCCAGAGGCATTGCCCACTGCCTCGTCATCCAGTCCCTGGGCATGGGGTTCTGTTTGTTCCTCAGTGGCTTCAAAACACACAGGTTGCTCTTTGGGGCTAGTTCTTATGGAGAAAGCATTCAGCAGCACCCTCCTTTCCCTGCCTCTCTTTTCTGAAACCACTGTAGATTTAGAAATTCTCAGAGCCAGGCCTTTAGCAGTCAGCGCTTATACTTGGTCCAGTGCCTGTACTGTACAGATGAGGGAGTGGAGAACCAGAGAGGGGTGGCAATCTGGTCAAGGCTACACAGCTGGTGTGTGAAGAGCTGGATTACAGCCCAAGGTACTTGGCCACAACATCAGTGTGCCATCCGCTGCTGTGTGGCTCCGCTGTGACCAGAGCTGTACCTGTTCATTCCACGAGGGCTGGCAGCACCTACTCTGCAGCACCTTAGCTAAGCGGCGGCTCTGCAATCTGGCTGGAGGCTCAAAAGTCACTGAGGAAGCAGGTGAAGAAATAAATAAGAACTATTAGCATAAGTATCTTAGGGTAGAAGGAAGCTGAGGGGTGGGACAGGAACCTCTCAGCCTCTGTTCTTTTCATCCTGGTGTCATCAAGGAGCTCAAACCTCTGTCTTCCAGGTGCACTCGGGGCCTGGAGGGGTCAGCTGGCTGCCTTTCTCACTGGTCTTCCTCCACCTGTGGGCTTTTTCCTTATAGTCACAGCATGGGGAGTCCCTCTGAGCCCTTGGTGTTGGCCTTGGCCGGGCCCAGCTGCTCGACCTGGCCTCTTTGCCTGCTGGCGTGCTGCCTGACCTCCATCTTCCGTGGCTTTGTTTGGAGGAAACCTTGGAGCCACGGGGCAGTAGCTGGGCTCTGTCCTGACTTGGCCAGGACTTGGTCTTCCTCTTTCCATTCTCCTGTTCTCCTCATCTTAGTGGTCTCTGCACACAGGGCAAACTAGGAGGGTCCCCCTCCTGTTTTCATGCTATGGATAGTGTCTTGGGCTGTTTTCTCTGTTCCCTTGCCTAATTACAGAGTAAAATTTTTGTCAGATCTAATTTATGAAGTATGATATGTTCATACTACATAGATTGGACACTGAATAGATTATTGTTAAGGCTGTAATTAATTTATTTCCCCATCAAACCTAATTAAGAATACATCTGCCAATCAAAACTTCTGATTAGCATGGGATAATTGACTGAACAAAGTAATTGTATCTTTGAAGTACTGAAAATTAGATAAGAGGTCTCTACAGTTTAGGGGAGTTGATAAAAGCAAAGGCTCTGGCGTGAAACAACTTTAAACCTTGGTCAAGTTACTTAGACTTCTGGGCCTTCCTTTCCTCTTCTGTAAAATGGGAGCAATGGTATGCTTATTTCATAGAGTTGCTTCATGAAATGCTTAGGACATTGGTATCAATAAATACAAATTTTTAATATGAGTATTTTAGAGAACCCTCATGATTATATGGCCTCTAATATTCCCTCTAGCAGCAACGTTTTATGATCAGTCTTTCCCAAGGTTAATTCCCTGGAATACCAGCTCCATAGCATGTTCATAACTGTTGGATGTTAAACTGGAAAAGTGCTGGATTAAATAGGATGCCTTGTCACTGACTTAAGTGCATGCATTTTTCTCAGAGCCTTGCATGTGTCACTGTGAGAGGCCATTCCAAGCTAGGAGAATATCCCTATTTTTCCACTAACTTTATCATGGAACATTTTTCTCATAGTGCATGTTATTGAAGAAGGGTCCCTTGGATAGCAGTTTGAGAAAGGCTGCTCTGGCCCATCAGGAGCCTCCCAAGGTCCTTTTGGTAGGTCTCTGGCTTTGAGATTCTCTGCTCTCTTATCTCTGGGTGAACTAGAAATGCAAGCCCCTTGGCAATGGCTCATTGTACCCTGTCTCTCTGCAGACCTACTTATCTAATGTAAATACAGCTCTGGCTGGGCTAATGTTTGTCCCGAGGGAAGATGGATAGGTGACCTGTGGCCTGTGATACTCAAGGGTTGCAAACTCTGGGTTGATGCCTGAAATGGTTCATGCAGACACGGATGCCTCCTAGAGGGATCCCAGACTGGCCTCTGGGTGGCAGAGGACAGTCAGGCCTGAGCCAGGCCAGGGTCACCTAGAAAAGGGCCCTTGAGGACTCTGCCTCCTCAAGGCTGAGGCACTGACAGGGATTCAACCTTGGCCAATAGATATAGCAGTGTGGAGCCAGGAAGAGGGACAGAGAGGCTCCTCGAGCCTAACTGGCATGTTAAAGAAGATGAGGTGGCAGGGGTGGCAGCCGGTGCCCAGGCAGCAGGGGAACAGGCCTGGTGGAAATGGCTGGCAAGCACAGGTGCTGTCCTTCCCTCCAGGAAGATCTGCTCAGGTGTCATCTCTTTCAGGAATCTTCTTGAACCTTCTCCCCAAAGCAGGAGGGGCCCCCTCTGTCCCCTTGAGCCCCCATTTATGTGCCCTCGGGCCTGCAGGGGAGTCCTGCACTGTAAACGTTCCCTCCATGTCCCACACAGGGCCTGGTAGAGCTCAGCTATTGCTATTAACCCCAAAGGCCAAAGTTCTGGAGGCTGTGGGAGAAACATCCCTCAGACACCCATCTGGGAAGGCAGGGGGCCTTTGCTGACTCTTGGACTCTCCTGCCCCATTGCAGTCCCCTGGCCCCTTCAAAATGAGGTTGGCTTCAAGCCCCAGAAGTGATCCAACCTCCCCCCAGCTTGGCCAAGCCCAGGGTTAGGCCTGGGAAACCATTAGGACCTCTTGGAGCTGGGGTGGGAATGGGTACCAGCCTACAGAAGTGGGCCTGGAGTTTGTTGCCCCCCAAACTGCAGCTCCCAGGAAGGACAGCTCTGAAACACAGCACCCAGTGCCTCCCTCAGCCCTGCCCCTTCCCATCTTCTCAGGATTGCTTCTCTAAGCTTGTACCCCGTGGTCTCTCTTGACCCCTCCTTCCACCTCAGCTCTCTCCTCCTCTCTCCCTAGTGGTCTTCCCACTAGGTCTTCCACTTGCAGGTGCTCCTATTACTGGGGAGATGGGGCCTCTGCTGTAGGAAGGCACCCATCCCCCACACCACCCTCCCCAGACCCACGTGAAATGGGGGAGCTGAGAGGGAGGGCGGCGCTGGTGTCATGGAAAATCCCAACAGCAGCCAAGGTCAGTGTTTGCAGACACAGCCTGGCCTGGAGCCAGCCCTGCCTCCTGGGCCGGCTCCCTCAGGCCATCCCTGCGGCCAGCTTGGTGCAGGGGCCCTCACAGGCACCCTGGGGCAGTGGCCTTAGGAGTAATCAGGGCTGCAGCACAACATATTATGTAGTTGAATTTGCCCATTGTACTGATGGATAAACTAAAGCCCAGAGAGGAACAGGGCTAGTGAAGACTGTCCTAGCTTAGTTCTCTCAGGTCGCTCCATGCCACAGAGTAGAGCATCCTGCTGTCTGGTCTTCAAGGATAAGGAATAGTAAAAACCATTAAAGCAAGGTATGCTTGAAATGTGGCCAGGGTGGGCAGACAGATGACCAACCAAGGTCCATGACCTCCACAGTGTTCATCCGCGAGTAAATCAAATGAACTTTTTCAGGGGAAGTATGTTGAAAATTTAGTGTCCCATTCAAAGCAGAGGCTGTTGCCCCATGCACTACTGAAATGTGTGGTAAAGGTGGTTAGTGTTTGGGGAAGGATTTGTGATGGGACAGAAAGAGGCCCAGAGATGAACTTTTTTTTTTTTCCAGAGATGAACTTTGGCTTGGGTGCCAGGGAGGGCTTCGTGGAGGAGACGTTGTTAGTTCTGGTATATGAGGGGCTGAGAAAATACACCCCACAGCATGCTCACAAATGGGGGTAGGTGGGGGCTTTCGAGCGGCTTCATGACCCACAGCAAGCAATTTAGAAAGGCATCTGCTTGGGGGCCCTGTGGTGCCACTTCTAGGAATCTCTGCTAGGAAAATAACCAGAGATTGGAGCACAGATTTATGAACAAGGATGTTTATAGCAGCATTTTCATTGTGAAAAATTGTCAGCAGTCCAGATGTTCACCAATAGGGTTTGGTTAAACATATTAAGGTATATTTATGGGGCAAAATATTGTGCAGCCATTAAAGTGCTGTTCCTGAGGAGGGTTTTAATTACTTGGGAGGCTACCATTGTCATGGGGAGCTCTCACACTAAAATATATAGATATAAAAATTATGTATACACGTGGGCACCCACAGAAAAAGAAGCTGGGAGGAAAGACATTAAACAGCACCAGTTAATCTATGAACAGTGGGCTTGTGATTGGTTTTGATTTCTTTTTATACATTTTATATGTTCTGCAGAAAAACTTTTACTTTTGGAAGTAGAAGATGATAAATATAATGAACAGACTAATAGCAACAAAAATTTTTCCTTGAGTTTTTAGAGCAGAAAGTTCAGCAGAAAAAGAGTTGTTGAAGTGGCTAAGGGCTAATGTACATCGTACATCCAAGGAGCTTCCAAGTATAGGGTTAGGACAGAAATCCTAACTGGAAGGCAGCAGGGGGCCTGGATAGGGAAGCAATAGCCCTAGGCTGGGGCTGGGGCTGGGGCTGGGGCTGGCAGAGCAGGATCAGGGGCTGAAGGATTCATTAGTGTGGTTCACTTGTCACAAACTCATGCCTGAGCTAGAGGTAAGCAGAGAATTCAGAGGTTCATAGGCAAGGGAGGGGAGCGGGGAAGAAAGGAGGAGCAAGGAGAGAAAGGAGAGGGGAGAGGGAGGGCGGAGGGGCAGGCTGAGCGGATCCACAGCGTGTGGCATGCCCGAGCAGTTAGGGTTGGAAGTGTGAACTCCAAGAGGGCAGGGGCATCGTCTTGTTTGTGCACAACCATGTTCCCCAAAGCCGGAGGGAAGCCTGGCACAGGACTGGCATACTGTACATCTCTGCTGAATGAGTGAGTTAGGGGTGGGGACAGCCAAGATGAGCTTGAGGCTTGAGCAGGCCGGAGGTAGGGATGATGGCCAGAGCGAGGGGCCCTGTCACACCACAGGGCAGCAACCTCTGGGGTCCTGGAAAGGGTGCTGACTTGGCACATATGGGATCTGTCTACTGTGCCAGGTGCCATGGCCTGGGCCTGTGTCCTTTTCATTCCTTGGATAAGAGATCTTTGAGAGCTCAGAGTTTTCAAAGAGATTGCATGTGGTGGGGTTTTAATTAAATGAATCTGCTACCTGGCATTGAGAAAGGAATTCTATAGCCCAATTTAAAGTGGACTTGGCCTTTTTTGCAGATGGCTGGCAGTGTCAGTCCTTCCTGAACACATCTTTGAAGGCCACATCTGATTCAGGCATCTGGTGGCCGAGTCAAACACACTTATCCTCCTGGGCTCTTCCCAGTTTGCCCATGGGGGAGAAGCAGAGGCCTGTGGGCATCTTCATGGTGAGCTCCTAAGGAGAACTACTTGCTTCCAGCTGGGAGCCTGTCGGGCTTGGAGGCATGTGTGATCAGCCAGGCGTGGGCCGAGAGCCTGGCACCTGAAGCCTGTCCCTGTGGTCAGCAGCATGTGTGTGTGGGGGGGGTGGGTGCGGAGGGCAAGGGTGCATGATGTCACTCAGGACCTAACCCGAAGCTGAGTGGCCTGATGCCACCTAGTGCTGCCATCGTCTTGCTGTAGCACAGGGCTTAGCACGCTGTTTTATTTTATTTTCTTATATAGTTCTGGGATGGAACCCATGTTCTCTTATACTCCAGTGCTATGCTGCAGGCAGCACTCTACCAACGAGCCACATCCCCAGCCCCAAACTTTGTATTTCCTTACTTTTAAAAATAGCCTTTCTGTCGTCTGTCTGTCTGTCTGTCTTTTTGATATTTTGAGACCGAGTCTCCCTCTGCAGCGCAGATTGTCCCTGAACCCACTGTGAAGCCCAGGTTGGCCCTGAACTTGAAGCCATCCTCCTGCCTCAGCCTCCTGAGTGCCAGGATCACAGGTTTGTACTACCACATCTGCCAAGCTTTAAAACAAAGAGCCCCATAGTAAATGCTGTAGGCTTCCCAGGTCCTGTGAAAATCTCCTGCCCCTGACATAGTCATATACATGTAAATGAATGGGCATAGCTAAGTTCCAAAAAAAACTATTGACAAAAACAGGTCAGCCCATGGGCCCTAGTTTGTGGAGCCTGCTACAGTGCCTCTGATGTTTGTCTCTCTTATTGAACAAATGGGATATGAGATTGAAAGTTCCCATCTTCTCCCCCATCAAAGTCCATCTTAAAAGTCACACCCTCTGGTTTCATCTGCCTGAACAAATCAGGGCTTTTCAACATCCTTTATACATTCAGCCAGCACACAATTTTGAGCCCTTAATATGACTGTACTCTACGTTCTAAATTTAGAAAAAAATAATTTCTTATATTTCATTTGTGCAGGGCTTTCTCATTTACAAAGCAATTTATGTACATTTTATTGTTTGAGCTGCAGTCCCATAGAGGAGGTATTATTATTCGGTTTTACAGATGTGGAAACTGAGGCTCAGAGAGGCAAAAAGATATTTGTCTCAGCTCATAAATGCTGGAACCAAACTTGAAAGTCAAAGGCAGTCCAGGACTCTTCCCACTGGCGTGGGAGTCAGAGGGCTGGGGTCAGGTCTACTGCATGACTGCAGGGAAGCCTCACTGTCTGTGGCCTCGGGTGCCTCGCCTGGGATGTGCAGAGGCTGAAGGAAGTGTTCTTGAGGCCCTGCAGTACCCTAGGGTCCTGGCTCTTCTGTGAAGCCATAATCTGTCCTCCCCAAGCAGTGGCGGGAGCTATCATCTCGATAGGAGGGGCAGACAAGGGGACCACTGGGTGCCCTGGCAATGCCATGGCCTCTGGATGCACATGGGACCTCATCCCTGGTGGGCACTGGTCAGCTGTGGTGGAGAGGGTGAGAGCCCCCAGGCTGGCTCAGCTGGCATGTCTCTGAGGACTAAGCTCTCAGTTGGAGCTGAGGTGCAGCCAGGAGCCTAGATCCCATTGCCCACTGGTGCTCCAAACAACCTTCCTAAACATGGGTCATATGTAGTTGGGGGTAGGTGGCCATACGTCCCTGCCTGCAGCTCATCTCCAGCTTCTCCTTCCCAGCCCCTGAGCCTGA
The DNA here is from genome assembly GCA_004027165.1 of Ctenomys sociabilis. Lineage (NCBI taxonomy): Eukaryota > Metazoa > Chordata > Mammalia > Rodentia > Ctenomyidae > Ctenomys > Ctenomys sociabilis. The sequence continues at coordinate 41,520 of PVKA01008371.1, forward strand.
GGGACTTTATGTCCCCTCTTTTTCTCCTGGAGCCCCTCTCCAGGGGCTGAGGTCTTGCAGCTTTAGCTGCTGCTGCTTCTTAGTTTAGCCTCACTTTGGCCTCTCTGGTCTCTGAGCTACTTGCAAGGCCTGGCATGTTTCAGCAGTGGTAATGGTGATAGCAGAAGTCTAACAGCAATAGCGATAATCACAAAGCACATGTTTAGTGAATGTTTTTATGCTCAACACTGCAGTAAGTATTTTACACATATTTTATTTACCCTTTCTAGAAATTTTGTAAGAATTATCTCAACTTTACAGATAAGGAAATTGAGGCCCAGACAACTTCTGTAAATTATTCAAGCCCACACCCACAAAGAGTGAATAAACTAAGTCGAGGGACATGCTCAAGACTGTCTCAGGGCTGTCATCTTGGACAGCAGGACCAAAACTACTGTGGTGTCAGGGGTCCCAAGTCTCATGACAGAGCTCAAGCCTGGGAAATTGAGACAGGGCCACACAGGCACACGGCAGGGCCAAGCCTGCATTGGCAGGGATCAGGATCCATGGTCCCTTGGGGTGGGATCTTTTTTTTTTTTTTTTTTTTGGTCTTTTTTGAGACAGGGTCTCACTGTGCAGTTCAGGCTGGCCTTAAGCTCACTTTGTAGCTCAGGCTGGTCTCGAACTCACAACAATCCTCCTGCCTCAGCTTCCCTAGTGCTGGGATTACAGGCATGCGCCACCACGCCCGGCTAAGGGGTGGGATCTTCATGGTTGCTCCTCCTAATGCTGGTGTGGGGAGGGTAGGCAGGTGTTCCCTCCAGCTGTGATTTCTCCTCCATCCCCTCCAGCCCCTTCTTCCAGCAGAGGGGCCCAAGAATGCACTGAGTCTCTGCATAGCCTGAGACAGATGATGAAGGTGTAGGCTGAGGCTGCTACAGGCTCCTGGGGAGCTCTTGGCTGGCCCTTAGGGAGACACCACCCTCTGGCATGGGGGCTAGAGTGCCTGGGAAAGCTGAGGAGGAAGCAGGGGCCCCTCAGAGGCTGCAGCACTTGGCTGGGCTCAGGGATATCAGCTGGAAAATCAGTGAGACAAACATGGCTTCATTCCCTCTGTAACTGTCTTCATTAATTAATTGAGTGACTATTTCTAAAGCACTCACTACTTGGTGCCAGGCACCAAGCTAAATGCTGAGAGAGGATGCAGAGGTGAAGCAGTGGGTCTTGCCTTTTGGAAACAGAGGGCAGCCAGCTGCAGGGTGGAAGAAGACCAGCAATGAAGATTTGCCCCAGTATCCACCAAGTCTGTGCAGGAAGAGTGGGCTCGGGGGGTGGGTTCTAGGAAGGTGGGCTTGCAAGACCAAGTCAGTGGGTCCAAAGACATGGCAATCTTTCCAACCTGTGGCTGGGAGCATGGCATTTTCTGTACTCAGCAGCCCCCAGAGATGACCCTAGGTGCCTGGAAGCATTATTTAGTCAGTGTGAGCATCCAGCTGGAGTGAAGAGCCATTTGGCCCCGGGTGTCACTACAGTTGGATCAAGGTCAATGTCTGAAGCTGAACTCCCTCTCCTTTCTTCTCCCTTTCCTTGTCCTCCCCTCTTCTCCCTTCCTCTCCTTTCCTTTGGGTTATTGTATTGTCATTACTATTTTAAAAAGTAAACTTTGTTTAGAGCAGTTTCAGAGGTACATTGCTGTAAAATCCTGCCCTCCTTTTGGAATACCTCACTACTCTCAGTGAGGCCCTGCCCCTACTGTGTTCTCCCAAGAAGCTGTCTGGAGAGGACCACCTCCTGCTCTCTGTGCCGCACCCTTTTCTGCCACACACTTGGCCTTCTTGCTTACACTGGCCAGTATAACCCCATCCCCCAAGTACAGAACTGTCTCTGGAGCAACAACCCTTTCAGTCCCAAGTGTCTGTGAAGCGTGGGGAGCAGGCAGGCCATTACTCTGGGTGTGCTGGGCTCTGGACAGGCCTTGGGAGGTGTCTGGAGCCAAGGCCTTGTCTCCTGGGTGGTGCTCACCTCCTGGTCTCCGCTTGTGCAAAGCTGCAGTTGCAGGTGGAAAGTAGGATGATGGAATGTAGGGAGGAAGGAACTAGGAATCAAGGACTCAATCTCCATCTTTTGGCCTTCCAAGACCAGGTACCATTTAAGGCACCTGACTGTTAAGTACATCTTTGGATTGTCTACTTGTCCATAGAGCACGGACAGCATGTTTAGTGGGCCACTCTCCTGAGTCCACCATGTGGCCCTTGGACAGGTCCTAGTCCTACAGTCTTGCTGCCCTGTGTACAGTAGAGGCTGAGGGTGGTCGACCTGTCTTAACAAAAGATTTTTTTTTCTGGGCCTGGTCTGTGTTCATTGCCAGTTAATGGATCCAGAGATTGGGTGGCCAGTTCTTTCTATCCAGGGAGCGGTCCTTGGCAGGTCTCTTTGGAGACTTGTGGGAGACTTTAGGGTGGCCATGAGCTATACAGAACTGATAAGGCATGGAGGCTAGAGGGTAGGGTCAGGAGGCCATGATGGGGGACAAAGACCATCCAATAGTGCCCCCTGTAACAACCCCAGCCAACAGTGGGCCTTGGCAACCTTTATGCACCTTGCCATGTTGGCATAGGCCAGAGTGGATCGGATCAGAATTGGACATTGAATCCAAGAGGATCCAAGCTGCTTTCAGGGCTGAGCCATCAGGTTCTGAGTCCCAGGAACTAGGTTGGGGCTGAGGGCCTGGGCCAGCTTTGGGGTCCGAGCTGAGGGCTACCAAGAATTGAGTCTTAGCTGGGAGCAAGTGGAGCTAAAGCTGCATGCAAATAAGGGTTACAGGGGAGAAGGCAGAGAGTTACAGGAACAACACAGCTGGAGAAAACAGAGGGCGGGTCTGGGCTTCCGGCTGGCAGCCTTTGATACTGGCTAAGTGGTGCCATGTCCTTTCAGAAATCTCTTTACTTGCCCTGGTCCAGAGGGGAGACTGAATCCTGGCTAAGCCACTCCAGATGGAAGGCCAGCCCCACACACTGTCCCCAAGTGCTCTGCAAAGCAAGCGGTGTAGCAGAAGAGCCCTGGTCGGGTTGCAGAAGACCCACATGTGCACAGTGCTCGACAGTGGTGAGGGGCATTCCTGCTGGGTTTTCTGAGTATCTCCGTGCAGCTCACAGTGCCCAGGTGGTTTCCAGGCTACGTTTGGGGACACAGAGCCTGGGAAGTTGCCCTTTTGCCCTCAGCGGCTGCTCCAGAGTTGGGGTCCCTGGCTCCAGGCCTGCTGCTTCTCCTACTGCACTGCCTTTCTGCTCCCCTCTCTTACTAGGTAGCCATGTGATCTTAGGGTAAGAAACACCACATATAAAGTGCCTAGTGCAGGACCTGGCATGTGGAAGGCATCAGGAAATAAGAGTGGTTACTAATATACTCAATATATTTTCTCAACACAATTCTGAGCTACATGGTAGCTTCCCTACCCCCTGCATCCACACAGTCCAGCTGGGGGCTCCTGGTCCACCACACAGGCTTTCCATTTCCAGTGTGACCCGCCCCTACCTGGTCTACTTCTTCCTGACTCCCCAGCACTCCAGTCCCCCCCAAGCCAGCTTCACCTCTGCGCTCCTTCCGGGTGGCTGCATCCTGGAGTCCCTCTTTGCAGCTCCTTCGCCCTCTGAGGCCAGCTCCGGGGAGGCCTCCTCTGGCACACCTTTCCCTGTTCTCTGCTGAGAGAGAGGCACCATCTGCCCTTGGCACTCATTGCCAGCACTGGGTTTCACACGGAGATGGGTGTCCCCTGCTGGTCTCCTTGCCTAGTACCCACGGCAGAAACCCAGCAGCTGCCCGGGGCTGATCTGGATAGGTGGCTCAGGTGTCATGGGGAGGCCTTTGCACACAGGGGCTCCGGCTCTATCACCTGCTTTATTCTCCTTTATGGTCATGGAGTGGCCCAGTCAGTTCTGGGCTGGCAGGGTGTTTGAGAACAGATGCCAGGAGTTGTGAAGGGAGGCTTTTCTTAGGCTCAGCACCCTCCCCAGGGCTCAGGAGCTCAGATGGTGAGGGCTGGCATCATGCCCAGGAGGAGAGGGACTCCAGGCGACAGGGCCTTCGGGCTGCGGGCTGGAGGCATTTGCTGGGACCTCTTCCCCTCTGAGCCAACCGCCAGATGTGGGACTCTCACTTCCAACACTCATACTGTGCTCTCTCTCTCTCTCTCTCTCTCTCTCTCTCTCTCTCTCTCTCTGTCTCTTTCCTACACCCTGCCTTCCACCTCCTACCCTCATGATCTTTTGGCACAACTGTTTCTCTATCCAGGGCAGAGTGCAAGAACTAGCTAGGCTGCAGGGTTGACAGACCCAGGGGAGCAGGAAGTGCACACTGCCATTCAGGAGAGAAACACCCCTGACCCCAGCCTCTGGATTTTGCTATTCCAGGCCCTGAGGGACTGGACAACAGGGGCCACAGACCCTTCTGAGAGGTTGTGAGTTCATCATTCTCCATAGAAACACACTTCCTGCTCAACCCTATGCTGTTGGAAATGTGCCTTAAGCAGAACGAAGTGACCAAGATGTCGGTCATACTTTCTTGGCCTGTCCTCGGGCACACTGCCCTTTATACAGCTCCTGGGAGGCAGATGCCCATCCCCAACCTGCTCACCCAGCCCGCCATTCTCTGCCCCCTGCCCTCCCTTCCCAGTGACCTCTGCCTGCCACCACACTGGCCTCCCTGACTCTGAATTTACACTGCTGTCCACAGTCCAGAGTAGACCTGAGCAAGGCCTGGCCAGGGTCTCCTAGGAGAGTGACTTTGCAGCTCTGTGGCCTACAGAGGCTGTCTGCTTGGGCACTGTGTCCTCAGCTTGCTTTTTATGGTGCCAAGAACTCCAAGCTGGGCAGCCTCCCCAGGACCCAGCCCTCTCCAGCTGCTGCCTCCGGTGCTGTCTGCCTCCCCTCCCTCCCCCAGCCCCAATGTGGAATCAGGGCAAGTTGGCTTTCTCTGCACTTGACTTTATTCAAATGATTAAATGCCTCTGTCACCGTTCCTCCTCCCCAATTCAAAACAATACTAGCTCACATTTATACAGTGCTTACTACACGCCAGGCACTGCTCTGAGTGAGCTGATGTATGTGCCTCCTTTAATCCTCAAACTACCCTATTCAGTAGGAACTATTATTATCCCATCTAAAGATGCAGGAACTGAGCCACAGAGAGGTCAAGTATTTGCTCAAGGTCACACAGCAATTACATAGTGAAGATGGGCTCCCCTCTTGCTGACTCTGACTCTTTGTGGGTTCAGCTGGTAGGAAAATGAGAAAGAGACCTCTGGTCAGGTGAGTGAGGGATGAATGGGAACAGCCTTAGAGAGACTCCTGGACTGGGTGATCCTCCTCCAGGGAGGGAGACAGGCCTTCCAGGGATCTAGTGGGAGACTGGATGAGAACGATTCATGATATTCTCTTGTGCGTCATTTTTATCTGTGGCTCACTATTAAGTGTTTTGACAGTGACTGAGGCAAGTGTCACTACCGTTCAACCCGCCAACAAATGAGCAGGCTGAGCTCTGAAGGTGAGGTGACTCAGCCAAGGTCATGCGATGCCTGCCGCAGAAATTTCCCAGGGTCCTCTGCTGCTGGACACCTGGCACCCGAGTCTGGTGCTTGGGTTCTAGTTCAGCAGGAACCTTCCTTGAGCCACCCGCTGAGAGTTTGGTTAACTCTGACACTTTGTGGGGGACCCTAGTGTACAGAGAGGCCCATCTAGCCCTTCTCTATTCCTGGCCCAATTGGTACAGGCACCTGGGAAGGGCAGCCGGCCAGCCACGTGCCACTGTTCTTTTAAAAATAAACCAGGGAAAAATGAGGCTTAAAAATAACCCTGGGGATATGTGAGGAGCTAATTACTACTGAGGCCCCCTGTCAGGGCTGTGGGGGTACAGCTCAGCCCCCGTGGTGCCTGGGTGTTGTGTCCGCTCTGCTTCTCTCTTCCAGCTGTGAGCCAGGTACTAGGCCCTGCTGGAGTAGCTGGGGCCAGACAGGGCCTCAGAAGGAAACATCCCTAGGCATCCCAGGAGACTTCCTTTATCCTAGGGACCAGGGTGGGAGGCAGGGAGGAGAGGATGTGCTCAGGCGGCGCAGCCCAAGACCAGGCCTGCAGAGCCCTGGTTCCCTAGATCCTACCAGAAATTCTCTCTTGACTTCACATTGTCTCTGGATTTGTCTAATGTCTCGCTGGAACCACTCTGGCTCCAAAGGGAACTTTGAGGTCTGGCTTTCTCTCTCTCTGTCTCTGTCTCTCTCTCTGTGTTTATATCTCTGTCTTTCTGTCTGTCTGTCTGTCTCTGTCTCTCTCTCTCTGTTTATATCTCTGTCTTCTGTCTGTCTGTCTGTCTCTGTCTCTCTCTCATATAGTGGTAGGAGGAAGGTAGCTGGTTTTACCAATCGTGGCTTCTGCATAGGACTCCCGAATGTAAGGCAGCTTAGCCCTTCTGGCTGCCCATTCCTGGCTCCTCTGGAGCCAGGTCTGAATGCCTGGAGTCCGCCTGGAGCTGCACTAAGCCCATCAGGCTCTTTCCCAGGGAGCACGCAGAGAGGCAGGACCATGCTCCTGTCCTACAGGCCCAGGGCCCCCAGCGTTCTTGCAGCCAGCCCCCACCTTTGGCAGAAGGTGGAGAATTTCTACAAGGCAAGGAGGGAAGGACATGGGATTCAGCTGAGGACAGACTTGCAGGGATCAGAGAAAAAAACCACCACCACCAACAACAACAACAAAAAACCAAACCAGCTTTCCCGAGGACGAGGATGGAAGCTGAGGCCAGGACTGCTGGGAGCTGACAGGAGTGATCAAAGGACAAGGACAGTGGGGAGGTGGTGGGGGGGAGCGGTGTGGGCTTGGCAGGGTTGCTGGGTGGGGGCTACTGTAGGAAGTGTGGGGTTTCCGGCCAGCCGGCTGAGTGGAGCTCCTGGCTGGGCTCCCTGAGCTGGTAACCTTGCTGAGCCTCGGGCTTCATTTGCATAATGGATCTAATGATAAGTACCTCCTGGGCTCTGCAGGAGAAGGTTCTGAAGCCCTTATGAAAGGGCCTGCTACCAGGCCGAGCTGAGAAACCGTTGGTTGTCTGCCTGCCACTCCTGAAATCCGGCCCCTCTGTGGCAGGCTCAACAAGTCCAGAAGAGCCACAGCGCAACCTTCTTCCCATGTGCCTGCACTGAGCTGTTGAACGTGATGCTGTTCTTGTGGCCAGTGTCTCTGTGGACCACCACACTGCCACATCCGTGGGCTGTTCCTCTCATTTGACCTCCCAATGCAGCTGGCACAGCTCACTGTCCCCTGCTTGGAATACTCCTCCCGGCCTGTGGGGACACTAGTGTCCCCAGACACCTTCCTATCTCCTTTCTTGCTGGATCTCTCACTGTCGGTGGGAGGGCTGGGTGCTCTGCCTTCTCAGCAGCTCTGCCCTCTCCCAGCTGATCTCAGCCAGCAGTAACCTTCATTATTGTTTCCAGCTCTCAAGTTTTTATCTCCTTGTTGACGTCTCCCTTGCGTTCCCTTCACAGGTTTGTCATGAGCACTTCAAAGTTAACCCAGATGTCTATAGCAGAAGTCTCTTTACCAAACTTGTCATTTTCCACATTTAATTTTCCGTCTAGTAAATGCTCATCCTCCTGACCCTTGCCGTCCTCGGTTATTCTCTTCCTTGGACTCCCACCGCTTCTCCCCAGTTCGTTCCCCAACACATCCATCTTACTCATCAACGAGCCCTGTCCCCGGCGCTGCTAGGACAGCCTCAATCGACGCATAGTCTCCGCTCCCCTGGCGTCCCCTGGTCTACTCCATCATGGAGCTCTCATGTGAGTATGCACTGCTCTTAGTAAAGAGGCTCCCGGGGCTGCCCTGTCACTTTGGCCACTGGAGGTCACAGCTAGCAGGTATGAACTAAGAAGGGGCCCTCACCAAACCCCCAGAACCTGCTTGCATCATGGTTTAACCTCTCAGACACCAGAATAGTGATGTTAATTTCTGTTATAAGCAACCTGGTTTTTGGTGCTTTGTTACCTGAACAGACTAAGACAAGTGACTGGCTAGGTTTGGAATAAAATCCAAACTTGATCCTCCATGGCCCTGAGCTTCCAGCCCTTCCCTGTATCCACCTTCTCCAGCTGTGGCATGCTGCAGCCACACTGCTTGTTCTGCTCCTGCTCTTCAAATGCCTCAGCTGTGGTCTCTCTGGCACCACCTCTTTTGCTGTGCTCCTGCCTGCAAGGCACTGCCCTGTCTCTGCCTCAGGCAGCCCCTCTGGGGAAGCAGCTTCCCAGGTAATTCTGATGATCCTTGCTGTCCGCCTGTCTTCTCCATCCCTTTCTAGCACATCCCTTTGCTTTCCTGTCTTCCTGGAGCTTCTTACCATTGGCACCATGTTTGTCTGTGACAGTGTGGTTTAGTTTATGGATTCTGCTTCTTCTGAAATGCAGGTGCCAGGAGGACAGGGGCTACCTGAGTCCCTGGGTCTAGAACACAGAGGAGAGGCAGGGAGCAGCCAGGCAAATGGAGGAAGGGCTGAGGGTGCCAGAGAGAGTCAGGGGGCCCTGTTTTGTCATAATTGCTGAATGGCTGTGGTAGCTTCTCCTCTCTCCCCTGTCCCCTGACCAAGCTCTCCTCTCATCTGGGAGGGAGCAGGACTTCTGGCATCAGCAGTTCTCAAGGAATCCCAACAACCCCAAGGATTGCTGTAATTCCACCCGCTGCCACCTGAGCTTTTACTCTGTGGAAGTGGCCAGCATCAGCCCCAGCCAATGCACTAATCCTCAATTAAAGCTAAGAGGGTTGCTCGAGTAGGTACTATATGTCAGCATGCACTGTCCCATGAGCATTTTTAAGATAGCAAACCACTGGGAGGGCCCACCCAGCTAGCCCCTGACCCTGAGATCCAGTGGGTTGAACTGGTTCATGAGCAAGATGTCAGCTCCCAGGATCCTAGCACCTTGGGAGCCAACAACGGGCCTGGAGGGGGGTGGACAGCACTCAGTGCCCGCCCTGGGTGGGTGCTGTCCAGGGACAGGCTGTCTGCATCCTTGCTGCTGGTTTTGCCATCAGAAGATACCAGCTGGGGTCCAGACTCTGGGCTCTAGTGCTCCCTCTCCACTCTGGCACAAGGACAGTTGTAGGAGCTTCCTTTCCAGAGGGAGGCTCCTGTATTCTAGCTGCCCAAAGGCCTGGGGCACTGGCTTCTCTGTGTTGATAAGGAGGACCTTGGTCACACTCAGAAATGTTGTCATTCCTGAAAGGGTGACTTGGAGGTCCTGGAGAGAACAGTGTTCTTGGGACCAGCCACAGAGGAAGTTCTTCAAGGACAGCGTGGGTTGAAGTGGGGACAAGAGTGATCCAGGACAGAACACTTCTCTGGAGGTGCTGGGAGAGGAGCCCAGGCAGGGCCATCCCAACCCTTCAGCTAGCCAACTGTTCATAAGCAAGACTGGGGGCAGGTGTGGCCAGGTGTATGTGTGTGTGTGGGGGCCCTTACCTTCCTCAGCTTGGCTGCACTGATAGCTTCTCTGTCATGAGCCACAGAAAGGACACATGGCCTGCCTCTAAGAGTCCCTGGCAAACCCCATGGTTATGCAGGGAACAGCAGACAGAGGAGTGCTTAGGACTTGGGGCAGTGACCAAGAGGAAGAGTCCCTGGGACCATAATAATAAGTTGAGCTGTAAATGGCTACAGTCAACAACTTCTTCAGGTAAATCACTATTATTGTGGAATGCTGGACTGTGTTGGACTGTGTTGCCGAGTGCAGGGACCTAAATTGGTTTAATGACAATGGAGTGCCCATCTTTGACAGGTCTAGACAAAAAAAGGGGGGGGGTACACAGGAAGAACCATAGTGTGTGTGTATAAACAGTGCAGTTAGGCTAAATATGCAGTGCTTCTGCATAATTCTACGAGAAGCAAGATTTACACTAATAGTGGTTGGACAAGATATTATGTCGGCTTCTAGTAGTATGGACAACCACTAGGAAGATAACAAGGTAGAAAGTATTAATTATTGAATCTGTGATATAATTCAGCTATAAAAATAAGATAAGTAAACAGCTGCACTATCTTAATTCACTGATTAGAGACATCTGCTATAATAATGACATCTGTCCTGTTAATTTGTCTTGAAACTGTCTCATTGCTATTTGTTCTTCAATAAAATAAATAATAAAATAAAATAAAATATTTTTATTATTCTAAAAAAAAAAAAAGGAAGAGTCCCTTGTTTTATTCAATGCTGAAGGGACTTCCCTGGACTGACCCCCTTCCCTGGAGTTGAGAACAGGTGCAAACTACAGCTGTGCAGGAGGAAAAAGAGCCTGTCCCCTGGACTTTTGGGAGACTCTCTCAGTCCCCTTCTCTGATGGGAGAGCAAATATGACCTTCTCCTGGGATTGCCCATCAACTCCTAGTAACTTTGCTGTCAGGCTGAGAGAAGAGTTCTGGCTTTGTGTTAGTGAAGAGCCTTCTTCAGATACCCTTTGAACATTTCTGAGATGCCAAGGAAACCCAGAAAGCAAAGGCATGCAGCTGGCTGGTGGTTTAGCGTCCCAAGGACAGAATATTGGCCCTGACAAGCTCTCTCCCCACCATACTCCCACTGCTGTGGCTTCCTATCACCTGGGGAGTCTTCAAACTCGAATCCCTCAGCTTTCCCAGATCCTAGTGAGTTTTTCCTGGGAACAGCATCCTAAGATCCATCACCCTGCTGCTACAGGGAAACCTTCCTATCCAGCACAACTGGCCATCTACCATCCCTCCATACACTAGAGAAAAGGCAAGTTGCCCAGGTCTCCCCAAGACCCTCTTCTCACCTGGTGGCCCCTCTTAATAACTGCCACTGAGATTCCCACTCTGGGGGATGGTATTGCAAATACATAACCAAAAGAGGCATTAGCTCAGCGTCTCCATCTTCACATTAGTGTACTTCATTCACTGGGCTGCACTTCTGCAGGGTTCTCATGTCCCTACTGTGGAAGTGCCACCTCCCCCCATTAGCCACTGTCTGGGAGCAAGGGCACCGTGTTCCAAGGAGGAGAACTCAGTTTTAAGATTGAAAGGTCTAGAGTTTGATTGGCTCCCACATTACATTCTGGATCACAGGAAGTGACTTTAAGACTAAACTTTTTTGTTTTTTGAAGGCCGGCCAAATAGCTCAATGGATTAAAGTGCCTGCAAGCAAGTGCAGGGGCTGGAGTTTGATCCCCAGGCCTGCCGTCCTGGCCCTGCCCCTGAGGCACGCTGAGACAGCGATTGAGCATGGGCATGGTGGTGCACACCTGTAATCCCAGCACTTGGGAGGCTGTAAACAGGCAGATCACTATGAGTCTGATCTAGTAGTGAGACCTTGAACACCATGTAGACCCTTTCCAAAAAAAAAAAAAAAAAAAAAGAGAAAGGGACTAGACTTTATTTTTTATTTTTTTACTGGAATAGTAAGGATAGTGGTGCTCTCACCTTGGGGTTGATATGAGGCTGAAATAGCATATGTCCAAAGGCTGTGCATACAGAGCACAGCCCTGTTCTGTCACTTGCTAGCAGCAGTGACTTTAGGTACATTCCCCAAGCTTGCACCTCAGGATCCCAGTCTATAAAGTGGGATGACGGTAGTTCCTTGCTCCTGGGTGGGTTGTGAGGGTTGCATATGAGAACTCAGCCCAGAGACATACTGGATGCAGGGAACATTGGATTGTGACCATGGAAACTGAAGCAAGCACTGTGAACAGCAGTTTCTTCAGTTTAGGTCTAAAATCTGTATGACACAGCCCTGCACAGAGCCATGCCTTACATGGACCACAGGCTGATTCCTGCTTGGAACTATCTGTCTGTCCCTTGCCAGAAACAGATCCTGGAGTATCCTTTGCAGGGGTAGGAGGACTAGCCCCTGTTTCACAGGAGAGGCTGCCCTTGCCCGAGCCTGGTGTTGCTCTCTCTGGCCTGCCCCATGGGGCCTGGCAGTTTGGATCTTGGGAGAAAGACCCACATGGACAGTCTTATGACTTGTGATGGAATGTGACTCTCTGCACGTGTCTGAGATGGTCATTTCTGAATTAGAGCCATGGTCAGGAGAGGCCTCACACATTCCTGAAAAGAGACACTGAGTCCATGCCAAGCATTAGAGCCTGGAGCAGAAATCAGGGAGGGGCTGCTTGGGGTCCAGACATGAGGCCTGAGGAAGGCACATGGAGAGAGCTGGGGCTCTGGCAGTGGGTCCTTATGGAAAGTGTCCTTGCAACAGCTGAGTGATAATGTCATGTCCTGTAGCTCGGTGCTGTCCTGGGGCTCCTGCACATTACCAATAAGGCTGATTGATGTGAGCTCCAAGGGGGACCTTAGATGGTACAAGGAGAGAGGCAGCAGCACAAGCACCTGCTGGAGACTGCTGCGGGACCAGGTGAAGAGGAAAGAAGACTGAGGATCTCCATCAGTCCAGCTGGGGTGGTGGGTACCTGCTGCTCAGGATCCAGGCAGGAGGGCACAGGCTGGGCCTGTCACTCCTCACCTCCAGTGCTGGCTATCCCAAGCCCACCCACTGGCCCATGCCCTAAGACTGACAAGGGCTATTCTCTCCCCAAGCTGCTCAGGGGCCAATCTCTCCCCCGGCCCCCGAAGCCCTCACTCGCCCTTCAAGCCTCTCCAAATCACACTTGTCCCAGGAACCTTCCCAGACTCCTCCTCTTAGAGTTAGCACACGTGCCATCTTTTCATGACTCTGCTAGACCCCAAGCTCCTAGGGGAATATTCTAGGTTTTTTGTGCCCATTCTCTTGGTGCCTTGGGCAGTATCTGACGTGCAGGTGGTCTTGGGAGATCTCAGCAAATTTTGATAAACTGAATTGAAATGAAAGTGAAAGTCAGTTCTGTTCAGAAAAGGTCACCCAGAAGGCGGAAGCATTCCTCTCTGGGAACTCTACTCTCCAAGCTGCTCCCAGAAGATCAAGAAATCAGAGTTCCTGGGGGTCAAAAAGAAGCTTAAACCCTGGTCATCACACTCTCAGTCCCATATGTGTGCAGAATGATGGTCTTTTTGATGTGTCAATGTGATTACGCTAAAGCCCCTGGGTTATTTAAACAAAAATCTAGGGATTGCTATGAAAAGATTTATAGACTTATTATTTTTTTTTTTTTTCAGTATTGGGAATTGAACCCACAGTCTTCACACTGAGTTACATTCTGAGCCCTTTTTATTCTTTATTTTGAGACAGGGTCTCGATAAGTGACCCAGGTGGTACTCCAACAAACTTCTGATCCTCCTACCTCAGTCTCCCAGAGTGCTGGGATTGTAGGCATGCGCTACCACATGCAACTGCAGATGTGATTAAAATCCATAACCGCTTGTCTTTTTTTTTTTTTTTTTTTTGTCTTTTTGAGACAAGGTCTCACTATTCAGTTCAGGCAGGCCTTAGGCTCACTTTGTAGCTCAGGCTGGTCTTGAACTCACAACAATCCTCCTGCCTCAGCCTCCCGAGTGCTGGGATTACAGGCATGCGCCACCACGCCAGGCTCAATTGCTTGTCTTATGGTAAAGAAGGCATAGCTTAGCTCTAGATTATGATCTAGGATGATCTCAATGGATTATCCCAGTTAATCTGGGTAGGTGCAGTATAATAAGCCAAAAGACTGAGGACCACTTGAAAAAGTTCTACCTGTGGGTAGCAGTATTTGGATAAGTAGGGAGAGCTGAGTCTGCTTTTCTTGACCAACTGCCTTGTAGGATTTTTTTTGGTGGGGGGCAGGGGAGGGAAGGGTCTACAGGGTGTTCAGGGTCTTACTACTAGATTGGACTTGTAATGATCTGCCTGTTTACAGCCTCCCATGAGCTAGGATTACAAGTGCATGCCACCATGCCCATGCTCAATTGCTGTCACAGCATGCCCCAGAGGTGGGGCCAGCATGGAAGGCCCGGGGATCGAACCTCCAGTCTCTGCACCTGCTTGCAGGCACTTTAATCCACTGAGCTATTTGCCTGGCCTGCTTTATAAGATTTGAACTTAGTCATCTGCCCTATGATTCTATAACATAATTCTTTACAACACATCTATGTTTCTGTTCTACTTCTTTGGGTGGTTAGGTAGGAGACTTAGGTGGTTATAGGAGACTTCTACCAGGGTCTGCTTGCATGCTTCCAGGTTGGGGAGCTCACTGCCTCTTGAGGCAGCATATTCTATCTTTGGCCAGTTTCAACTTCACATGCTGGTGTTGCTTCAGTCCCGGGGGCACACTCAGAACAAGAAAGGCTCTTTTCTGAATTGTTGAGCAGATAGCTGAAGCCAGGATTCACGGCTTCCATGCCCTGCCACATCCCTCCCATGGCATACTAGTCTGCTTCTGAGTGCTCAGAGGTTGCTGAAGTTCCTCTTAAAGTTTGAAAACACAGATGACCCAATGGACTCAGAAGATCAGAAGCCCGTGATACCATTTGTCCTGCAGCACGCTGAGTGCTGTTATGGGACCACGGGCCCCGGCCCTGCTGGAGACCTCTCCTATCTGGACCCAGCCCATAGGAATCAGGGCTGCTTCTGGAAAGAAGAAACCACCTGAGGGCCGGGGAGATGGCTCAGTGGAAGAAGTGCTTCCCTGGCAAGTGCAAGGGTCTGAGTTCAATCCCTTGTACTACCAAAAAAAAAAAAAAAAAAAAAAGAAACGACCTGAGTCTCTTCTAATGAGTGAGGCCATGTTGTCCTCACGGCTGAGGTCTAGATTGCATGTCTGTATCTCCCCAAATTCACATGCTCAATTGTATTCCCCAGCGAGATGGCTGCCATCCTGGAGGTGGGGTCTTTGGGAGGTGAGTACATCATAAAGGTGGGGTCCACAAGAATGGGATTAGTGCCTTTCAAAAAGAAAAGACAGAGGCTGAGGAGATAGCTCAGTGGTCTAAATGCCTGCCTGGTAAGTGCAAGAACCCAAGTTTGATCCTGGGCACCTCATGCCGTGTCAGCCCCAGCACCCCTGGTGCACCACAATGGCCTCGAAACCGGGTGTGGTGGCACACACCTGTAATCCCAGCTCTGGGGAGGCTGAGACAGGAGGATCACTGTGAGTCTGAACTGTGTAGTAAGACTCTGTATCCAATAAATAAATAAATTTTTAAAATCTGAGAAGAGACAGGAGGACTCCCCTTTCTCTGCCATGTGAGGACACAGCAAGAAGATGGCTATCCACAATCCAGGGATGGGCCCTCAACAGGCACCTGATCTGCTGGCATCTTGGCCTTGGACTTCCCAGTCTCCAGAACTGAGAAGTGAACATGTGTTGTTCAATCTCTCAGTCTTGGTCCTTTGTTCCAGCAGCCTTGACAGACCAAGATAGTCGGAAGCCACAGGGAGGTGCTTCCTCTGCATTTTGCATTTACCTTCTGGACTCCTGTTCTCCACCAATCTAAGGAGCAGCCCTGGCAGACGTGTGTGGGGGAAAGATGGCGGCCAAGGACTGGTGGACTTCTGTCCTCACGGTCCTCGGGCAGGCTCCTCCCTGCTTCTCTCTCTCCTCCTTTCACTTACCCTCTCCACTTCTTCCCCTGCTCCACAGCACCCCACCCCACCCCTGGCTTCATAGCTCTCCTCAGGGCAAGACCAAGCTTTGCTGAGCACCACTGACATTCCTCCACTGGGCCCTACGGGGCTGGCAAGTTCCAGTGCAAAAGTTTCTTTTCCTTAAAACTACAGTCCACATCTCACGGTTACTCCCAGAAGCCAGGCTGTTAGCATTTTTAGATCCCTGCTGCTCAAAATGGGGGTCCTGCCAATGGCATTGAGAAATTCATGGTCTTCAACTAACCACTTAACTACTGTCCTTCTCTTACTTTTAGAACATAATATGGGAGGTGGTTTTTCTATTTTTTTTAAATTTTATGTATTTGGTACAAGATCCCGCTATGCAGCTCAGACTCATAATGATCCTCCTGTCTCAGCCTCCCCAGCTCTGGGATTACAGATATGCACCACCATGCCCAATCTCAGTGGCCAGCTCAGGGGTGCCTGAGGCTGACATGGCATGGGATCAAACCCCAGTCCTAGTGTTTGCCAGGCAGGCGTTTAGACCACTGAGCTATCTCTCTGGCCCCTGGGAAGTGTTATTTTATTTTGTCTCTTTCTTCTTGTTCCTCTTCTCCTTTTCCTTCCTCTTCCTCTTCTTCTTCCTCCTCCTCTTCTTCCTCCTTCTCCTCCTCCGCCTTCTCTTCTACTTCTTCACTAGAAAAATGTGCATTTTGGCCAAGGACTCAGTGCCTGCTGCTCCATGCCTACAGCATGAGAGGTTTGCCCCCAACCCTGTCCTGTCCTTCTTGCAGTCACCTCAGGATCATTAACACATTCCATCTCCTGCCACCTTCCCCCTTTAAGATGCTATTTAGGGGACTCACTTCCTCTGAACAGCAGGGGATTCTGACTACCTTACTTTATGATTTGATGCATTTATTGTATTAAGAAAACTTGAAGTGCAGGGTGCCATTACATGTCTCTTTAAATTTTTGGAATATATGTTATTACTGACAATTAATTAATAAAAATATGTTTTTAGGGCCGGCCAAATAGGTCAGTGGATTAAAGTACCTGCAAGCAGGCACAGGGGCTGGGGGTTGGATTCCTGGCCCTGCTGTGCTGGCCTTGCCCCTGGGCCATGCTGAGACATAATTGAGACTGGGTGTGGTGGCGTGTGCCTGTAATCCCAGCAGTTGGGAGGCTGGAAACAGGAGAATCACTACGAGTCTGATCTAATAGTGAGACCCTGAGCATCCTATAGATCCTTCCCTAAAATACAGAAAAAAAAAATGTTTTAAAAACCTTTAAAAATATGGGCTACAGATCTACAGCATCAACATCCCTTGGGGTTTGTTAGAAATGCAGACTCTCAGGCTTGGCCCCAGACAGTTAAGCTACCAGTTGGGCCACTCACTGCAGGGGATAATTTAAGAAGCTAAGGCATCTCAGGAGAGAAAGGACCCAGTGCCTGGCACCAACGCCAGTGTTCTACTCCCAGTGGCTGATGTGTTCCTTTACTGAGGGACATTGCTGAGTCCTTGGAAGAAACGGAAGGGGGAAACAGGGGCCGGGGAGATGGCTCAGTGGAATAAGCACTTCCCTGGCAAGTGCAAGGGCCTGAGTTCAATCCCTGGTTCTGAAAAAAAAAAAAAAAAAAAAAAAAAAAGAAGGGGGAAGCAGAGGAGGTAAGGAAAACCTTTCTTGGAGGGTGAGGGAGGGAGGTCAGTACTAGCATGAGAGGGACCCTAGGATGCTCAGCCGCAGAGGGTGACTGCACCAGACTGGCCCCCTCTGGGTGGCAGAGCTGAGGTAGCTCTAGCAAGCACAGATGTGACGTGAAACAGCAGCCGGGGGCTGGGAAGCTCCAGGTGAGGGGCAAGTCTCTGGGAGCCCCTGGAGCTGTTCAGGCACAGGCAGTGTCTGGGCAGCCCGGGAGGTGGCAGCCTCAGCTGGGCACTTGCCTGCTCTCTGGACCGCCTTGACAGGCATCTGTCACATGGCTCCCTGAGGACCAGAGGCTATCAGAGGGGTCAGGGAACAGGGCTCCCTGCGATCCCAGCTCTGACGATCACTGTTGAGTGTGACCTTTAGCAACCCCTTCTCCAGTCTGGTATGCATAGAGAGGACAGGAGCTAGAATTCTGGTTCCTGTTTGGGCTGAAAGTTCTAGAGTGCCCTGTACAGACCCTGGTGCCCATCCTCCTCCGGTGTCTGGGACACTCGTACAGGAGGAATGGTAGAGGCTCCATGGGGGGCGGGTTGGCAAGGCTCCATATAAAGATACCCCTGTAGGCCTGGTCATTTCTGTGGAGGGTGCTGGGCAAATTTAACCTCTCTGAGCCAGGCGGTGTGGGGGTTTTGGTAGGGAGAGGCACCTGGCCTGTTGCAGGTGCACATCTGTTGCCTTTGCCCCAGGTGGGAGTGGAGAAAGGGGAGGGGACCATCCTGGGTCTCTGCTGAAGCTTGCTTAGAGTGACAATGGTCTTGCTGGAGCCTTGCTGCTGGCTGGCTGCAGAGAAATAGTTTTTTACTTTTTTTTTTTTTATTACAAAATCAACTCGCAGATTCACCGTTTGTGCTGCCAGCTGAAAGCTGTTTATAGTGGTGATTTGCACTACATTCATCTGTGCTTGTTTATGTTTTCTTTGAAAATACTTATTGTGTTTGTCCTGTCCCCACTGCGGCCAGGCGTGCATCTTCTATTTTGGTCCTGTCTCATGCCCACTCCCTCCAAGCCCTGCCGTGGAGTGTGAGCACTGGCCGTGTCAGCCTCTGGCTCCAGACACCCAGCTTGTAGATGAAGCAACTGAGGGTCCTGGAGGACCAGCACGGAGCTTCATGGAGCTTGAAGGTGCACTTCCTCCTTGCAGTCTAGGATGGGTTCTGCCACCACTGGGGGCCTCCCTTGCTCTGACTAATTTCCTGTAGGCTCTGCCTGCCCAGAAGTGGAGGTGCTACCCTTGAGGAGGAGCAAAGGGAGTGGGATTTGGAAGAAAAGGAAATGGGGTAGGTAGCTTCCGGTCCTCAACCCTACTGTGCCCACCTGTTGGGAAGGAATAGAGGTAGCTTTGGCCATGGTGGCCCTGAGGAGGTAGCAGTCCCTTTATAGGGTTGTGATAATATATGAACTATACCCGTAACAGTAACAGTTGCAGATACCATTTATCAAGTGCATACTCGTACCAGACACTTTCTTCTCCTGATCCCTTTCAATCCTGGGAGGCAGATATCATTATGATTATTGCTATTATCGTTATTATTTATTAGATACAAAGTCTTGCTATGCAGTTTACACTGACCTTAAACCTACTATGTTGCCTAGGTTGGCCTCAAACTCAACGAGATCCTCCTGCCTCAGCTTTCCAAGTTACCACACCCAGCAAGAGAGGTAGATATTATTATTTCCATTGTATAAATGACTTAACAAAGTCTGAGAGATTAAGAAACTTGTGGTGGGGGAACATTGGGGTGGGGGAGGAGTAGGTTGAGATAATACCAGGCACACTGTGATCCTATATTACCTTGCAGAGAAGGCTTGTGGGGGGAGGGGTCAAAGGAGAGGGACTGGCCTATGGGTAGAGGAAGGAAATTCAGCGTGCTTCTGGGATAACCCTACCTGGGCTTACCCCTCTTCTCCCTGAGAGTGGTAAGTGTCCGAGGCACTGGTGCTCAGAGAGGACATGAGGAGAGTAGACTGACTACAGGAACTCCACTCTGGGCACCGAAAGGTCTGGGTCCTAGTCAGCCTGTACCTTCAACTTACTGTGTTTCCTAGAGCATGTTATTTACCTGAGTAGGTCATCATTAAAAGCTCCTCTTGCTATCTCATTTTATTATTTATTTTTACTCTTTAGTTATAGGATTCTGTAATTTTGGGGGTGGGGCAGGTCACTTCTGGACTTCCTCCTTGAAAAGATGTAAACAGTACAGACTCCCTCCCTAGATACCTGCTTGAATGCAGTCCTGGGGCTGAGGATGAAGAGAGGCCAAGGGAGGAGCAGGACAGATTTCCTGCTAGGCTCCACCTGCTTGCTTGTCCCTGGTTGCCTGTGAGCCACAGGCATTTGGGACTGCAGTGGGAAAGCGGGCACCTGGGAGCCTGCGGTAGCCTCCAGGAGGGCCCAGTGCTGGCACAGGTATGCTATGCTGCCTCCACGGGCCTGCCGGCTGGCTCCAGAACATGGAGCCAGAGCCTTCTGCTGCTGGAGTGCTCTACGTGGCTCCTCAGTGCTTGGGGACATGAAGGTCTGGGCTGAGCTCTTGAAGTAGAGAAAGAACAGGTGGCATCTGCAGGGCACAGGAGCGCAGGGCCCTCTGACTGTGGCAGGAGCATGGCTTTGAGTCTGAGGCTGTGGATGAGTCAGGGCCTTAGGTTCCTCCAGTGAAAAATGGGGGTAACCATACTCATCTGGAAGGGCTGCTGGAACTAAGGAGGGATACAAATGAAGTGTCCAAAGAGTAGCTGCCAAAGCGTTGGTAAGACGTGGTGGCTGCCACTATGTCGTGCTGATGCCACTTTTAATAATCGTAACAGTGGCTGGGGACATGGCTCAGTGGTAGAGTACCTGCCTAGCATGCTAGAAGCCCTGGGTTTCATCCCCAGAACAACAAATTAAAAAAAAAAAAAAAAAAAAAAAAACATGAAAAAGAAACATTCTGAACAAGTGGAATGGTGGGGGGCTTGGGAGTGAGAATTTGCCACCCTGCCCCCACTGCATGATTCTCCTCACCCTCTGGTGCCTTATCTGTGAGAGGAGGTGGTACCAGCTGATCCCCAGGCCCCTTACTGCTCTGACAGCCCCTGGCTATGAATAGACCCGGCTGGGGCCTGGAGGAGTTTGATGACTCAACAGCTAGGGAGGGCAAGGTTTCCCAAGGAAAGAGTTTCCATTCGTGTTTGGTGAACTTGGGGGGACAGTGAAGCAAGGGTTTCCTGGTTGGGAGGCTAAGAATGTGGGAGCGGGAGGAATCCATGCAGGCAGCCAGTGGAGACTGTGACTAACCAGGTGAATGACTAAGTCTGACCCTGCCAACTTCCACCAATTGGAGCTGCCCGAGAGTGCCCCGCAAGCTGGCATCACTAAGCAAACCAAGGCTCTGCCAGGCCCGCTGGGTCTGGGCTTCACAGCATATGGAGGCAAAAGAAGCAGCCAAGAGACCAGCAGGAAAAGAGCACTGGGCTTGGAGTCAGAAGACCCAGCTTCCCACTTCAACTCTACTGCTCACCAGCTGGGTGCTGGGGTGGGGGAGGGCTTCTCTATCACCCCCCTCACCTGTACAATGGAGCTAGCAACTTGAGAGTTGTGAAGCCTGAGACTCAACCAGGAGGTGAAAACATTGTGATCACTAAGGTACCAGACGAATAGGAGGTTCTTTCCTTATTTCATCCTGGTGGGACTCCCCACAAGAGGTTCCGGGGGGGGGGGAACAGGCCTGATGACCCTCAGTTCTAGGTCAAATCAGTCTAACACACATGCCTTCCAGCCATCTCATCATTGCCTAGGTAGGGTTTTCTTAGATCAGAACTCCTATGGCCAACCTCTGGCTGGGTGGCATAACCACAGCAGAAGGTGAGAAAAAAATCAGGGATGCTTGGGGGAGCAGAGACTGGGAAGAACAAGCCTGAGGACCCCAAACCCAGACAGTGGCTTGAGATCATCCTTCTTGTACAGCACTGTATTAAGAATTGTCAGATGCATGCTCAGCTTCTAGCTCAACCTTTTAGCATCTCCCTAGGTCAGGACACAAGCACTTTGGGAAACAACAGCAGGGGTAAGGAGGAGGGCAATGCCTTTTTGTTTCTACACTCCTTAAACTCATCAATAGCTTTCTCTGAGTGCTCAAAGCCACTGGGTACCTTGCTGGCAGTGGGAGCTCAGTAACATGACCTACAGTACTCTGCACACATGGAGATTAATTATAGTGTGGCTAAAGACACAAAGCACATTCCCTGACATGTACAGAACATTTAAAGGAGCCTGCAATGGTCACCCAGGTGTTGACAGTAAATCCTGCAGTGATCTCAGAGCAGTGGCCTGGGAGACTTTGAGGAAGAGGTGGGATCTGAGCTGCACCTAGAAGGTTAGTATGGACAGATAAACAGAAGACTGAGAAAAAGGTGTGTCAGATACATATTGAAGTTGCTCTCGGGGGACAGATTGGCTGCAGTAGAGCGGGATGATGCACACAAAGTCTAGGTACGCTTTCTGATTCTCCAAACAGCTGACCACTCCTGAGACCAGGCAGGTGGCAATGGGGCGTTCTGGAGAGGGCCAGGACCCCAGAGCTGGGCTCCTTTCAGGCTCCACTTTGGGCAAGTTTTGGGTCTCCAGGGAAGCAGAGCCTCAGAACACAGTTCTGCAGCAGACAGACAGCATCCAGTTCTGCCTTTTATCCCCTTGACTCTTGTCAACTCCCAGGAAAACACTGCCATTTTGTCATGAGCTAAGCCAAATGGCAATGAATCCTTGGGAGCCCAGCCAAAACAAAGAGGATCAAAGAAAGAAGAAGGATGGGGAAGAGGAAGAAACAGCTCCTGGAGGCACCCCAATGGGCCTTGGGGGAAGGTGGGTTTCCAATCTCAGAATCTGAGCACATCAGGACTGGGAAGAGCCTTTGAGGTCATTTTGGCCAACTTCTTGTCTAGACATGAATAGGAGACCCAGGCAGGGGAAGGGACTTGCCCAAGGTCATACAGGGGATGGTGGGTGGAACAGGGTTG
Source organism: Ctenomys sociabilis (assembly GCA_004027165.1). Lineage (NCBI taxonomy): Eukaryota > Metazoa > Chordata > Mammalia > Rodentia > Ctenomyidae > Ctenomys > Ctenomys sociabilis. The sequence continues at coordinate 63,703 of PVKA01008371.1, forward strand.
GAATTATAGGGTCTCCTGGGGGTGGGCAAAGTGCTTAATCTCCTGGACACTTGTGTAGCACCATGAGAGGCTTGGCTGGAAAACCCTTTGCTGGACATCCATCTGTGTGCACATCCTGTGTGTGCCTGTGTGCACCTGAGTGTGCGCTCCTGTGCCATCACAGGATCTGGGCACGTGTGTGGCTTCCTACACCATGATCTGTCCTGGCTTGGAAAGGAGAGCTAGAGCCATTCCTGTGAGGTGGCTGTTTTGCTGGGACAGTGGAGAGGTTGACAGGGCTTTATCTGGCTTCCAGCACCAGCTCTGTCGCCCTAAGAAAATTACAGGCACTGGCTGATGGTACCCAAACTCCTGGAGCTAGTCACACACACACACACACACACACACACACACACACACACACACACACACACACACACACTCCCCCAGGCAGCGCTCATAGCCGCAGTTACAGGGTGTTTCAGGCATACAGACTGGCCTAGAGTGCCACGGAGTAACACCGGCATCTCCGTGCCGCCCAGGAGCCCAGCAGGTGTAGACCCCGGCGCGGAAGCCTATGTGTAGGGCCCGGAGGAGTCGCGCGCTCCCGCCGCTCCTACCCCGCGCCCCGCTCAGGGCCTAGCCCGGCCACACCCCTCCTCCTTCAGCCTCCGCCGGCTGTTCCTGCCCCTCTCGCACACTTCTGGTCCCCTGGGGTCCTCGCGGCAGCCAGGCAGGGCCAAGTTAGGGCTGGCCCGGCCGGAGATTGAGGTCTGGAGCTGGCAGTCGACGCCTCCCCCAAGTCCCGTGCCCGCAGAGCAGACCCTCCGGGCTGGACTCGGGTTGCCAGGGCGTGGGGCTCGGCGCCCAGCCCCTCTCCGCCGAGGACCCCGCCGCAGCCCTCTCCAACTGCCCGGCCCCCGTCCCCGGCCCCCGCCCCCCGCGCGGCGAGTAGTTACCGATGGTGGTGATGACGGTGATGGCGAAGTAGAAGGAGCCGGCGAAGCGCCACTGCACGCCGGCCTTGTGCGGCTTGAGGCGCAGCACGACGCGCTCGAGCTCCTCGTAGCCGCCCTGGCTGAGGTTGTAGCGCGCCCGCAGCTCCTGCTGCCGCAGCTCCAGCCGCTGCCGCTCCAGCATCTCCGGCTCCGACTCCAGCGCGTCGAAGACCGCGGCGCCCACCAGCAGGTAGGTGAAGGTGCACACGATGAGCGCCAACGTGCGCACATTCTGCCGCTTCATCGTCCCACCCGGGCCGCCGCTGGCCCCCCGGCGCCCCCGGCCCCGGCCCCGGCCGCCGCTGCTGCTGCCCCGGAGGCGGCCTGGGGCATGGCTGCGCTGGCTCGCTCCGCGCCGGGCACCCGCTCCGCGCCCCGGGCCGCCGCCGCCGCCGCCGCGGAGCTGTCCCTTCAGCACCACCCACCGCCCTCCTCCGCCCGGCCCCGCGCCCGCCCCCGCGCCCGCCCCGCGCAGCCCGCCGCCGGCCGCCTCCTCCCGCCAGCCCTCCCGCCCAGCCAAATAAGGACTGGGGAGCCGCGCCGAGGGGGGAGGCAGGGGGAGCGAGCGGGAGAGCCGGGCAGGACAGAGGGAGGGAGGGTGGGAGGGGAGAGGCAGAGGGGAGAGGAGCAGAGGAGGAGACGGAGAGACCTAGCACGCCAGCCCCAGAGAAAACTAGACCGGGAAGCACAGATAACTACGGAAAAAGGGGGAGAAAGGAGGACGGAGGCAAGGAAAGACCTAGGGAAGCAGTGCGTGTGTGAGCAAGGAGACACAACCAGGGGTAGACACACAGGTCCAGCAATAAGAAAAAATAAAGAGCCAGGAAGGAAAACCGGGGCAAAGGGCCCGGCAGAGAACCAGCAGGAACACAGAGCTCCAGAGAGCTGCAGATAAACTGATGCTACAGAAAATCAGGCGAAGGGAAGGGACGAGAGGCGAGCCCCTTCCTCCACCCTCCAGCTGAAGCACAGCATGTTTCACTGTAGCTGGAGCAGACTTAGGCCCTTGCTGCCCTGCCCCTTAATGTGTGGATGAGGAAATCGAGGCACAGGGAGGTGAAATGCCACACTGTGAGTTGGTCCCCATACGTACTCCTGCCCCTGCTGCAGGGCCTGAGAAACCACCAGGGCCAGCTGTGAACTCTCTACTTCCTAGGGACTTCTAGCTTGGCCTTCCCAGCATGCCCAGGAGGACTCAGGACGGTGCTGGATGCCGGCTTCTGGGTACCAACAGGACTGCGATCTGACTGAAATGGGGCAGGTGGGGTTCAGATGAGCAGGTTGACTGATAGACTGGGGGAGCAGGAGTGCAGGCTCACCATGTCTCCGTTTCTTCATTTGTCAATGGCTACCATGGTGGTGAGGAGGCACAGTCAGTGAGACCTCACATGAGTTGTGGGTGTCCCTCTCAGAGCCTCCTGTCCTTATCTCCCCATGAGGTGTCATGGCAGATGATCCCTCAGGACAGCTCTGGACTTGGATGTCTGAGTGAGCAGAATGGCTGGAATGCAGATCTCCATGCAAGGAAGGGTCAGGAGGTCCTTCACGGGACCCTGGCACAGGCCACATGGAAAGATATGGGAGGGGCCCAAAGCCAAGAGAAGGCTCAGGGACAGTTATCCCGAAAGGAGGATGCCATCTGCCACATCCTGGGCTGACCCATCACCACTAGGCACTGCCCTTCTGCAACAGCGTACTAGAAGTGCCACAAATCTACTTTCCGTCCCGTGAGGGTTTATGCAGATTCTGTTGGATGTTTGTCTCGGCACATTATATTCACTATCTCTTGTCTATCCCAGTCTTGAAAGGGAGGTTTGCTTATGCTTATGGACACTTTATAAATGGAGACACTGAGGCTAATGGCAACACAGGTCAACATACAAGCTCATCAGCTGGGAAGAGGCCTCAGTCTGTCTGCCTCCCAAGATCCATTCTCTTCTTCATGACTGAGCCTTGAGTTTTCAATCTGTAAAATGGGATAGATCTCTATACACCTCCACCTATCCAGGGAATTGGTTTTAAGGGCTCAAAGGAAGCCACATGTGTGAAAGTGAGAGGATATGCAAGCCTCTGGGTGACTTTAGCTCTCTAGGACTTGGGTTTCTGCAGCAGAGCCTGATGGGAAAGCCTTGAGTTTAGAGTCGTTGTCCCTTTTCCTCACCAAAGAAGGTCTTGGATTCTTTGCAGCCATAAGCTGCCCATAACTCAGCCTCAGCCTGTTGTAGGCTTTTCCCTTGGCATCTTCTGTCTCATTAGAAGAAATGTCAGGGCCCTGGGATATACCTCAGAAGAATAAGTGCTTGCCTGGCAAGCACAAGGTCCTGAGTTCAATCCCCAGTACCACAAAAAAAAAAAAAAAAAAAAAAAAAGTCCCATATTTCCCAGCATTCCAAAGGTGGGCAATAAGCTTGCTCTGTATACTGTCATGTGTTGGCTCCCAGTCATAGTTACTACAGAAACTACCTTCCCTAAAGTGTGTCTAGGTGCACAAGTGGCTTGTGAAACCTGCTTACAGGGTGGGGATACTGTGTATGTGGGTCCACACACACTGACTGCCACGCCAGACCACTGGGCAGATGAAAGGCAATATTTTAAGTGAAAGAGCTTGGGAAAGGGAAAAATATTCTTTTTAGGGGTAAGGTATTTATTATTAATTATGATGAATCTTGTTCTCACAGCACTTCAGGACTAGCAAGGCCTTTGGAGATCATCTAGCCCAGCCTTTTCATGTTACAGATGAGGAAACTGAGGCTCAGACAGTAGGAAGGGAGTCACTGAAGGTCACACAGTGAGTGAGGGGAGCAGGGCTCATGCTCCACGTGGCAAGTACTGTGCATGGCACAAGTACGTCTGTCATGGGGAGGGCAGGGCACAGCTACGGTGGCTGTGGAGCCCAGGAGTCTTTTTCCTGCTCTTTCTCCTTCTGTCCTTGTGGAGGGGGATGTGGATAGGACCATGCTAGAGCAGTATAGGTTTCTGAGAGGCTCCCAGACTTGCAGGTAGGAGTCCTCTCCTCTTGCTCTTGACCTGGTTGGATTGTGCCAAAGAACTAATGGCCCCTCTCCCTTCCTTCCAAGTGGAAAGGGACATCTTGGACCTGCCACACCTGCTTAACGCTAGCCTGTCACTGCCTCAGGTTTGCTGTTGCTCCTTCTTGTTCCTAGGTTTGTAAATCTGTAAGGTTTTTGGACCAGGAAATCTCCGCCCTGCCTTCGTGTACAACACCTCATTGCCTTCCTGGTCTGCTCATGCCTGCTCCCCACTTCTCACAAGAATTAAGCACTGCTCTGAAGACTAGGTTGTCAGGAAAGGGACATTAACAGTTGGGATAAATTGGAGAGAATTTATTATTAGTTATTGCATTTGTTATAAACATAATACAATTATTTCCCAGCCTATTTCCTATTCCATTCCTCTCTAAGCTCCAAACACATCTGAGAACTTTCATTCTTCACAGGACTTATTGGCTCCTGTCAGCTGGAGTGCTGGTACCTCCTGGCCTCTCCCATCTGCTGCTTATTGGGCTCCTATTCAGGCTTCAAGGCTTAGCTCAGAGGCCACTCCTTCCCTTGAAGCATTCCCTCAGTGCCTCCCACAGGAACCTCTGACTACTTTGTGTGTCTGCAGACTCCTCTTCAAAGTTCCCGCTCAGCTGGTTACTCTGCCTACTCCTAGATGAGTGGGTCTGTTAATATTGGTCTTCCCCCCAGCCTGCTCTCTTCTCCAGGGTGAGCAGCCTTCTTCTTCCTGCTGCTCTTCCACTGGCCTTGCACCTCAGAGCTGACCACCTATTCCTGTAGGTCCTCAGTACACAAATGAAGGCCTTGAAGAATAATGTGTCTTCTGGGTTTGGGACTAGCAGTGTCAGTGGGAGAGGGGCACAGACAGCCAAGTCCCAGGCAGAAGAACCCAGGCACTGCTCCTGTGACTGCAGATGGACACTTCTAAAGCTGAGTGAGGGAGAAGGGAGGACAAAGACAGACAGGAGTGTCCAAAGCTCCAAGGAAGCACAGGACAACCGAGAGGGCACTGAACTGCAGTTGGCTCAGTTGGGAGAGCTGCAGTGTCTCTCCGTGCCTCAGTTTCTCTTTTCATACAATGAAAGGGTTGACTTTGTGAATGGGTCTCTTCCCTTTCTGATGTTCTAGGATGCCACTGAAAGCCCTGTCCCTGTGAACAGCAGTACTCATGCTGCAGCACCTGAGAATGTGGCCAGAGACCCTGCTTTTCTGCCTTGCTTTTGGGGCAGTTTGGTTAGAAGCTGGGCAGGAGCAGTGAGGTTGGAAGTCTAGATGTGAGCCTGAGTTGGACAGGCTGACACTCCACCCTGCTTGACTGGGGCCATATGTGACAATTATTGTCCACTCTGTCTGGATACAAGTTCCACAGGGCAGGACCAAGGCTTCTTTGTGTCTGGACACCTAGCCCTTAGCACTGCAGCCAGTGCAGAGAAGTGCTCTGCAAACGCTCCTCCATCACTGCCAGTCAGTGCGGCTGACCTGGGCAGGTTGGCCAGGGGCTCATGATTCACTATAGGAAGAGGTACCCAGAGCCATTCCAGCATCAGGAAGGGGCAGGCCTTAGAGGGATGGATGGGGTTCAGGAGCCACTGCAGCAGAAGGAATAGTCACAGAGCACTATGCCAGGGGTGGTGGTCACAGATGGGTCTGATCCAGGGTGCTGTGGATGTGACTGAGGTGTTCTATGGTGTATCTCTATAGGGAGAGAGGTCAGGGATTAGCTTGGCTTTACAGAGCATAACTGGTCCCACTGTGGCTGGCTTGCATTTGTCAAAAGCCGCTGTTTGTTTAACATCTCAAGCCTAGATCAAACACAAAAGACAACTGTGAGCAAAGGGAGGCTCTGTGGGTCGTGGGAAAGAGCCAGGCTGGGAAGCTGGACACCTGGCTCTCTCTGTCCTGTCCCCACTGAGCTATGAGACCTGGGGAGAGGGCTGTTCCTTCTGACTGAATGAGAGCTTAGACTGAAATAATGAAGCTGAGCCCAGCTCAGGGTTGGATGTAGATCTATTGCGAGTGAGAGTTGGGAGGACTGGTTCTCATGGAGCTGCTTTGGGGTGGTGGTCATTAGTATAAAGCTACACGCCCCACATCTAATGACCCGTTTCCCTAGGCAGGACCTCCTAGGTGCCCTCCATCTCTTTGACCATGAATATTAGTTTTCAATGAACATTGTCAAACTAATGTGTTTGTGGGTCTGCATGTCATTGTAGCTATAACACAGATCAGTGGTCACCTTGCATATGCCCGTAGCATTCTCCCCAGTAGGGGTAAAACTGCCCACATCCTCCCATACTTTTGGCAAGGGCATGGACAGACACAGCCATCTGATCTAAGTCAGGCCATCAAAGGAGAGTCTTCTGCTTGGTTCCACTCTACACTCCACCTGCACTGTTCTGTATGCAGCCAAGGATCCCAGAAAATCTTAGACCTGCCCCCCAGTATTCACAAAGAAGCCAAGGTCTGGTGAGGGGAGTGAGTACCTGCAGCCCTTGTAGCACACAGACCACTGCTGGGACTCAGGTCCAGCTCTCCTGACTTCCCAACCCATAGCTACAAAATAAATTTCCAAAACTCACCCTTCCCATCATAAGGACCAAGTCCCTTATGATTTTCTGTGGAGACTCTGGAGCAGGTGTGGCCTGTCTTTCTGGACAAACACCCTGCTACTAAGGAAGAAAGAGAGCCCGGAGATGTAGTCAACAGCCTCACAAATCTTGAAATCCTTCTTTCCTGGTTTATGGCTTCTGAGAAGCATGTAGAGGCAGCCTGTTCTCAGCCCTGAACACAATCATTATAATAGCACTTGCAATGATTAATCAGCCAGTGAGTATTGAGTTGTGCCTGGGAGATGCATAGTGCAGTGTGAGTGTCTTGGGGTAGAGGAGAGGGCAAGAGAGGTGACCTGCTCTTGATAAGCAGGCTGGGTATCTTTCCTCATGGAGGGCTTCAGGGGCCAGCATAGCTCTCTTTGGTACCATCATGGCCTCCACAGGGCTTAGTTGTCCCTCCTGGGGGAGGAATTCTAAGTCCTGTGGTCCCAGCTGTTTAGCCCCAGATAATGCTGAGAGAGAGAGAGAGAGGAATCGACAATGAGGAGCAGGTTCTGGGCCTGTCACCCAGATTAATGAGGGGCCTCAACAGCATGATGTACGTGGAACAAGTGAGAAAACTTGGATGTTCAGCCCGGAGAATAGATGCAGGGGACGTGTAAGCTGTCCAGGAGAAAGGATGAACCTTGCTTGGTGTGGCCTATGAGGGGCAGGTGATCTGTGGGGCTGACATAGTCAGCCAACAAAGCATTTTCAGCACAACGTAAGCTGTCTACTGTCCACGTCCTGAAAGGAGTGAGCTGGCCAGCATGGCAATGAGCTCCAGATCAAGAGGGCTGTGCAGGTGTAGCTTGTTTGATCTCTTGATCTGAGGCCATTTTAGGGGGGTTCTATGCACTAGTACTGTACCTGGCACATACTAGGTCTGCAAGAAGAGCCTTTGCCTTGTCTATTAACCATTCTGAGTTTGGGTCTGGCTTAGATGTCCTTTGTGGTTCTACTGGGCTCAATCCAAATCTGAGGGACAGTCTGTGTATGCCAGGGTCTTTGTACCCCCATTCTGGAAATGCCCCGGCTTCTGGCCACAGGAAGGGCTGCACTGGATCTCCTTAGCACTGCCTTCGTTTGGCTCACTGAGATCAAACCGAAAGACCACCTACATCCACCCTCCATGCTGCCACCAGCAAAAGCCCAATGTGTGCAGGTTGGGATGGGGACCCAGAGGCCCTGGGACTCCAGCAGAGGAAATGGGCCTCTGGTAGGCTAATTACTGGGAGCTGATTCTATTAAGCAGATAGCTTGCTCTCGGCAAAGCAATTATACCTAATCAGCCCCTTGCAGCAGTCCAAAGGGACAGCCGTTTCAGCCAGACACATGCATGAGCAGGGACATCAAAGCAGCCCAGGAACAGGCCTGGCAGGCTCATCTGAGGCCAGAGCCACTCCCCAAGTGGGCTTCTCAGCCCTTCCAGAGTGTCCTAGATCTTAGGCTGCTGTGTGGTGCAGCACCTCTGGAAGCGTTTCAAAGACTTGGGCTAAGACTTGGCTCTTCCACTAAGAAGCTAAATTTCATTGAAGAAGGTGCTCCTCCCACTTGTGCCTCATTTTTCCTATCACATGAATAGAGGGGACTATAAAAAAAAGACCCCTTCCAGGCTCAAAACTCTAGCGCCTCCAGGCCAACTGGTTTGGATTCTAATCCAAGTTCCAGTGAGCTGGCTGGCTAGAGGAAACACGTGTGAAATCCCCAAATATGGCAATTCGTCTTGGGGGATCAAATTATTCAGTCAGTGTTTAAAAAACAAATTGAATTAATATATTTTTAAAGTGTATGGATGTGCTCTTGGTATTTTAATTTTTTTTTCCTCTAGAAATTTTATGAAATGTCTTTCTACTCAAAACATACATTATTTTGCTGACCAGTGGTTGTCATTGTGTTCTGAGCCCAGATTTATCAGGGAAATTAGGTCATGTTAGAGTGTGGAGAAATAAGAAAGAGGGGTCCTGAGGAAGAAGGAGGAACAAGATGGAGGTGGGAAACGCTGGCTATGGCAGTGTTGCTCACATGGCATTTTGCTTCTCCACAGGAAGAACCTCTTGAAAGGATTTTGGATGCTGGAAGGATGGTGAGGAGGACTTCAAACATGCCAGCTGGTACCAAGTGACTGGTGTGACCCACACTCCCAGCGTGGCTGTGCAGGAGAAGGGACCAGAAGGCAAGAGATCTTTGAGTGCCAGCCTCTGATCTATGACCAAGGACACGAGGACAACAGTCTCGACAGAGCCTGCCCCGCGTACAGCCAGAAAGATTCCAATGAGGTAGTGAATGTAAAATGAAGTTCTGACTCCATCCCAAGGTGGAGATGTTGTTGGCAGCTGCTGCCTAGGGCCCTGCATAGCCTGAAACTTCTCTCTGTGCTGATTTTCATGTCTGTGGCTTTGGGAGAAGGGTGGCCTTGCTGGAGTGGGCTGCAAGGCCACCTGTCTTCTACCTCTTATGTCCTTGGTGATCTGAGAGAGTTGGTGATCTGAGAGCTTTGGGCTCTAAGAGGGGCCCTGGCATTGACTGGCAACTGGTGGCCTTGTTGGGCCACAAACAACAAGGGCTTATGAAGGTGGGGACAGGTGGTGAGATACAACCTTGACTTGGGACAGGGGTAGAAAACAACTGATATTCCTGGCTCAGGCTCAGTGGAGAAGAGGAGGGAGACAAGACTCAGGCTGGAGCCTTGAGGCGGGCCTGGATTGTTCTGTCTTTCAGTCCAACACTGATCATTTGCCAAGAGGGAGGCTACAGAGAAGGACACAGTTTATTCACCATCTTCTGGGGTTGACAGGAGGCAGGGCTAGGCTGGGAGGGTGCTGGGAAGCCTTGAGTGCCAGCCAAAAATATGCATTGCTACATGGGTGTGAAGGGACATTCAAGGTTCCCAGCAGTGGTGTCACAAGATGAGATTACAGCTTCAGTGGTTCTGCCTGGCCCATGGAGCCAGGCTTGAGTCTCATGTTTCCAGCCTCATCTCTGTTGCTTCTTTTAGGGATCTTTGCCTCTTCCATTCTCTGTTCTTT
>PVKA01008372.1:0-59912 GCA_004027165.1 Ctenomys sociabilis
TGAGGCTTGAGTGCGTGGAGCCCAACTGCAGATCGAAGAGAATGCTGGCCATTAAGAGATGCAAGCACTTTGAACTGGGAGGAGACAAGAAGAGAAAGGGCCAAGTGATCCAGTTCTAACCTCGTGCTTCACTTTAAGCAAATTTGTTGAAGCTATAGAAAGATTAGCTGTAGGAAAATAAATGTAGTCGTAACAACAAAAAAAAAAAAAAAAAAAAAAAAAAGAAGTCAAAGGCAAAAATATTTTTATAATGGGTAAGATAGTTATAGTTAAGCAATTTATCAGATTGCTTGTAAAAAGAACTAAATGCTATTTAGATTGGATTTTTTTACATATTAATTAGATTTTAGGCTATTACATACAAAGGTATATCCTGGTACAATGTGTGACAGCATCAGCTTTATTTATTTATTTATTTTGGTGGTACCAGGGATCAAACTCGGGACCTTGTGCTTGCTGGACACTTATTCTACTGAGCTATCTCCCCAGCCCAGCATCAGCCTTAAAACAGATTCATTTCTGTGGCTAGAGCTCTTACAAGGAAATATATTACATGTTATAATTTAAAGTTCTGTAACTTACTTCATTAGCTGTTATCTGTGATTGTATATATCTGGTTGTATATCTGGTAATATCACAGATTTTTAGTTATTACTACTGACTGAAGTTTGCAGACTTCAATATTGGACCTGTGTTTTTTTTTATAAACTGACTTTTAAAGACAAGTTTTAGATTGTCATATATTCTGTTAGTTCAGTTATTTATATGAGATGTTTGGTTTAAAAAAATTAAGAAGGAAAGGAAAAAGAAGATTTGAGAACAGAAAAATCAGTAAGAGATAGCATTGATGATTAAATAGTTCTGTACTACTGAAGGAGAATTCCCTAGGAAAAAATGTGTTTACTTTCTTTGTTGAAAAGAAACTGCGTGTTCTCATGCGACTGCCATGGATGTGCTTTTTCTTGTATTTGTTATAATAAATGAAAAAAAATATTTTGTGGTTGTTGCTTGCCTATAGACTGTAAGTATGGCTGTGTTCTTTTAAAACTAAAATAATTTAATAGGGCTGGGGAATTAGCTCAATAGAATAAGTGCTTGCCTGGCAAGTACAAGGGCTGAGTTCAATCCCCGGTTCCACCAAAAATAAATAAATAAATAAAACAAAAATTTTATATCCATAACTGTTCATGGCTCTGGTCAGCATAAATAGATGATGACTGTCACCATTTTTAAAACTAGTACATAAAAACATAAATACTGTACATATTAATGGTGTACCATGGGTTATTTCTGTATACATATGCAAGTGTACTGTTATATCTGGTTAAACATTTCTGTCTCCAACATCTGTCATTTCTAAAGTGAACCATTTTATACATACTTACTATGAAGCATCCCCTTCTGATAGGCACATTTCAAGACAGAGAAACCCCTTTTTAAAGAGAGTATCACTACAGAAAAGAGAAAGTGTGGTGAAGGGAATCCTGGAAAGCCCTCTCACCTTCATTGGGACCTTGCTTCTCGTAGCTGGAAAGCCAGGTTTCATTCTTATGTCTCAGTCAGCCAGGATCCCTTTGCTGGCACTGCCTCAGTCAGCCAGGATCCTTATGTTGGCACTGCCTCATTGTCCCTGCTTTGGGCCAGTACAGTTGTTATTGACTTTAATCTGCTTAGATGTAGTCTCAATTGCCATCTCTGCGTGCCCCAGGGGCGAGGCTGGCACCGAAGGCTGAGGATCAAACCCCAGCCACTGCATCTGCCTAAGCAGACACTTTAATCCACTGAGCTATTGGGATATTTTCTTCATATGTAGTACATACCCTGCTTTTTCTTCCTCTTGCATGTTTAGAAAAATCTGTCAGTTTGCTGATACACTATATGACAAATAGAAGAAAGATTTCAATTCCAGTTTAAGAAGTAAAAAAATAAAATACCCTTCTCTCAGATAGACTTCTATTTAAATCTCTCCTTAGAGCAGCCTTCTCTGCTCCCTTCTATATATTAGTTACCCCCTTGGTCTTTTTTTTTTTTCTGGCTCTTACCTTATGTACCTTTTTTTTTTCATAGCATTTTTATAACTTTGACATTATCAGCTAGTCCTTGTCAAAGATGGGGCCATAATTCTTATTTTTTTTTTCTTTTTTTTTATTTTAGTAAGGGTCTACGGGGCCTCACTATGTAGATAGGACTAGTAGTGATCCGCCTGTGTTCAGCCTCTCAAGAGCTGGGATTACAGGCGTGAGCCACCATGCCCAGTCTCAGTCACCATATCATCGCACCCTGGGCATGGGGCCAGCACTGCATGCTGAGGATTGAACCCTCTCCACTGCATCTAATTAAGCAGGTGCTTTAATCTGCTGAACCATTTTCCTGGCCCTGGGGCCATAATTCTTATCTTACTGCCAGGTGGCTTGAACCATGGTGGTACATGCATTACTGTACTGTTGGGTGAATTTTTATTAATTTTATTATTAAGAAGACTGATAAAAGTGATTAGGTCTGTTTGTACCAGTAGTGATACACACCATCAAGTGGGCCAAGCATGCATATACTACTGGTGGTTCAAGCCAACAGAAATATTGAAAGATGTTCCACTCACTACCACTCCATTTTATAAACTGAGGGGAGGAATTAATCTTATTCAAATTGAATCCCCTAATGCCTAAAATGTATCTGGCCTACCTACTCATAGGCATGGTAGTTATGTGGGTGCCAGTCCCACTGTCTGAAAACTTAGGAGGACAATGAGTAGCTGAGGGCATCTGAGGAGCTGTTTGCTGGTACTGGCACCCAGTTCCACCATCTGAGAACTTAGGTAGATGCTAAGGTGCTATGGGGTCCTCATGAGTCCAGCCCATGCCCATCACCTGCACAGAAGTCTCCCCCTCCAATAAGAAGAGCTTTAGTGAGCCCTACTGTGCTCCCCTACACTGTAGTGGGAACCTTACTGACCTATGCCTCACCACAGTCCTGCCACTGCTGAGCCCAGGTGATCACTGGGAGCTTCAGAAATACCAAAACAAAGGAGCAAGATGTAATCTCCATCCTCCAGCCTATTCAGAATAAGTCCAAGAGACAAGAATATAGAAGAATGTGGAAGTCACACACCTGCAATTTCTGAAATGATAGTATCTGATGTAAAGAAACAAATCTGTCAGGCTATAGAAGAAATGAAATCAGAAATAACCTCTCACCGCCCCATCCCCAGGGAGCACTGAGAAGGCGATTGATGCTGGGCATGGTGGTGCATGCCTGTGATCCCAGCACTTGGGAGACTTTAAACTGGAGGATCACCATGAGTCCTGTCTATGCAGTGAAACCCTGTAGACCCTATCCTAAAATAGCAAAAAAAGAAAAAGAAATGACAATGATCATGAAAAGATTGTTCAGCACAGTTAAAGAAGATATAGATAAAAAATAGAGGACAATAGAAAAGTAATGGAAAAATTGAAGGAACAGTACAAGAAAGAATTAAAATGCATGAAACAGATTCAAACAGACATTCAGGAAATGAAAAATTGCATTGAAACCTGGTAAAACTGAACAAAACTGAAGATAGACTTTCAGATCTTGAAAACAGTGGTTCAACAAATGTATGTAAAAGGAAAGATCTTTTTAGACTAACAATCAGAAAGTAATTCTGCAACTACAAACTGCAAAAAAAAATACACACACACACACACACACACACATATATATATATATATATATATATATATATATATATATGACTAAGAGTTGTCAGTGAAACAGCAGTAGTCAGTACAAATGACATAAAAAGACTGTTTGCAGAAAAGGTAGGAGAAAATTTCCCAAGCATGAGAAAAGAATCTGACACATAAGTGAAGCATATAGAACTACAAATAGCCATAATCAAAATAAATCCCTCAGAAAAGGCCTTCTATCCAGAACATATAAAGAATTTTTTAAAAAGTCAGGCCTCCTGGGCTGGGGAGATAGCTCAGTAGGATAAGCACTTGCCTGGCAAGTGCAAGGTCTTGAGTTCAATACCTAACATTATAAAAAAAAAAAAAATCAAGTCTCCATACTTCAAAGACCCAATCCAAGAGTGGGCATCTGAGATGAATATACACTTCTTGGTTGAAGAAATACAAATAGCAAAGAGATATAAGAAAAAATCATTAGTCATTTGAAAAATGCAAATTAACACTGAGATCCATCTTACCCCAGGAAGAATGGCTGTCATCAAGAAGTTAACCAATAATAAATGCTGGAGGGACTGTTGGCCTAAAGGAATCCTTCTCCACTGTTGGTGGCAGTGCAGACTGGTGCAACCGCTACATGAATCAGTGTGGTGATTCCTCAGAAAACTGGAATCAGAAAACTGAATTGGAGGTCCCATTCAACCCAACTATTCCCCTCCTGGGTGTTTTTCCAGAAGAATTGAAAACTTCATACTACAGTGATTTATATGTACTCATATTTATAGTACAATCTTGGAAGCAACCCAAGACCCATCATCTGAGGAATGGATGAAGATGATGTGGCAGTTTTACACAGTGGAGTATTGAAATAAATTAGTACCCTATGTGCACACATTGTATTGTCTTGCTTGGGTAACAACCTGAAAGAGTAAATAAAAGATGAAGGGTACAGTAGATACTGTGAAAAGGAAATGAACCTGTTCAAAAGGAAAGACTATTGTGGCAAAGAAAAACACAGGAGCAGGAACTGTACTGTGCATTTTTGCTGGTCTGTGGAAAGGAACAGTTGCTTAATTTTTTCTCTTTTTTTTTAAATTTTACCTTTTAATTTTTTACAACTTTTTTTCTTCCAATTTTGCATGTATATGTCTAGTAATCTGAACAACTAAAGACACTAAGCAATTCAACAAATACTGTCAAATTCATATTTTTTTGTTTAGCAAAATTCTGTTTCATTTGTAATATTTTGTTTTAGTACTATTTCATACTCTTTAAAAAAAATTAAAAGATATATAACTGCCCCACTGTATATAAACATTTAACAATTTTTTTTTAATGATTGATTAGTGACATTAGTTGAGTGAATGATTGGGTTGACACAGGACATGTACTGGTGGTTAGTAGCAGGAGGTGAATGAAGACCCAGAGCAAAGAGGTAAGGTATAGCCATAGTCTGAGGCAGTCCATCTTGTTGGCTAGGACAGATGAGGACGAACAAGCTGGCCCACTCCTTACGTAGCTCAGCTTTGAAATCTGTATGGGGACATTATTAAGAGCATTGGCTCAGGTCTGAGCATCCACACACAGAGATTCTTGAGAGCCACACCTTGACTCTCCATGACCTTATGCCGCCAGACCATTATAAATGGTGCCTCCTCTTTAGCTGAATGATGGTTTGCATTGCTCCATTGAACTAAAAGCAATGCTAGACTTTCACCATACTAACACCTCCAGAAATGTGCTCTTTCTTACTCCTTTGCTTCAGATTCAGATGTAGAAAAAAAAAAAAAAATGACCTTGATGCAAATTAATATGCAAATATTGCCAGTCATAATTCTAGCCATTGATTCTAGAAAAAAAGGGGGAAAAATGAGAAGAATAAGACCACAAACTTATAACTGTTTTCCCTAGCAGACAGCACTGTTTAGACAGGAACATAAACCTGAGAAAGATACATTTATGAGGATCTGAGTGTACCCTCGGGTGTATTAGAATTGAACTTGGGATGTGATCATGTTCAAAAAGAATCTTTTTGAGGGGGGCTATGATCATTTTCAATAGCTTATCCCACAGGTAAAAATTTCTCAGCGGGAAGAATGTTATATGTGGAAAGCTCTGTGGGCAAGCAGTGGAATCATGTTCTGCCAGTGTGGTGAGCTCAAAAGATGAAGAGATCATTGTCTGTCAGGCAGCCAAGTCCAGCACCTTTCATTGGAGTGTATGTGCAGTCCCTTCCATTGTAACTCTGGTTCCTTACAGAACTACAGGCCACTTGTGATATAGGCTGTATAGCCTGCAATGCCATTAAACAGAGCAGTAAATATAATTTTTAGAAAGTAAGGTCTTTCTACAACTTAAAGGATTTAACAAAGAGAAGTCATAACCCTGCTGACTGAGTTTCTGACTAAATCGTCATTTTCCCCGCATCCATCATGCCTCAAAATCTTCAGACAAGCAGAGCAGCTTATTCATTATCTATAAATTCTTTTATATTCTAATTCA
Source organism: Ctenomys sociabilis (assembly GCA_004027165.1). Lineage (NCBI taxonomy): Eukaryota > Metazoa > Chordata > Mammalia > Rodentia > Ctenomyidae > Ctenomys > Ctenomys sociabilis. The sequence goes on from PVKA01008372.1 coordinate 6,168, forward strand.
GCCTTAAAAATTATCATTATAAATTCTCGCTTCAACAACATATATACTAAAAAAAATTTACATGACAAAAATACCAGCATTTATTTCTGTCTTCTCATATGAAACATGCTATAAAAACTAAAATAAGTTAATATGTCCTCTCCTTGCTGGAATAAACTATCAATGACTAGAACAAGTAAGTGACCCTAAACCTCCAGTTAATTTAATGTAAATGCCTGTTGATATTGTGTTCCTAGAAGAAGGGATTTCCTCTTAACCTGACTCCAGATAGATTCCTTTGAGTTAACATCACCTCTCTAGGAAAAATAATTTTAGCTCCTTTATCCTGGGTTCTGGCTTTCAGTACTTTATTCTTTCAAGTCCTCTCCTTCTTGGCTAAGAGAGTCTGTTTTCCATGTTCATTCAGTGTTCAGTTTGGAACAGTACTGTCTTCCTTCACCATTCAGATGTGCCACCCTATTGCTTTTTTCATACTACCTAGTGATCTGCCTGATAATTTGTCTTTGCTTATAGATTCTTTGTTGCCACAGTGAATCAGTCAGGTTATCCATTTGTTTTTGAAGCCTATTTCTCCTCTTGTCCATTCTGGAGAGTATTGTTTGGTTTGTTTCTGAGTAAAGTAGCCTTGAACAAGTGGACAAGGGAAAGAATGTGGATTCACGACTTTGTGATTGACTGTTGCATTTTTTTTTTTTTTTCATACTGGGGTTGATCTCAAGAACTTGTGCGTGCCAGGCAGGCACTTACACTCCTGAGCTATCTCCCTAGTCCAACAGTTAAAATTTTGAGTGAGGTAATATATATTATTCAGGATGTTGTATCAGGACACTAACATTTCAGAGAGGCAGCACCTTCCAATAAGATATATATCACCTATGAATCTGGAGAAGGATGGGAATCATAGCATTCCCAACTCTCTATGACTAATTTCCCATCCTCTCTTAACCTCAGTTTCCTTATGCTTTAAGTGAAAATAATGCCTACATGCTAGAGTTGAGGGAACTGAGATGTATGAGAGCATTTAATGTGCTATCATAACATGATTTTATATAAAACATATAGTCAGCTGTTACACAGAGGTAGTTACTATGAAAAGCAGAACTATAAGCAGAACAGGAAGATAAATGTAATACTCCCTGGCATGTGACCATTGGCATGTTTGATTTATCAATGAAAGAGAAATGGAAAATGGGAAAGATAAACACACATTTTTCTAGCCAGTTTGAACAAGTCAGGTTGTGCTGAGTGATAACTTCATAACTTGAGCTCTAATTAAAAATATTATCTTAAGGGACTCAGGGATAAAAGAACAGCAATATATCTTTAAGATTAAGCATGAGGCCTGTAGATGTAGTTCAGTGGCAGAGTGCATGCATAGCATGTAGGAGATCCTGAGTTCCATCGAAAGTACTGCTAGAAAAAGATTAAATATGATTTTGATGCTGATAAGGCTTAATAATTCTAGAAAAAATATTGTGCATTTTTAACATATTGGTCTTCTCTGTCTTCAATAGTAATTATGCCTTTCTGCAAATAAATAAGCCATTCCATATGGGATCATCTCATGAGAGGTCCAGTTTGGATGTGCTCCAAAAGCCCCCATACTTAATGGAGTTCTAGGCTTCACAGCCAACAATCACAGTGTCCTTGTTGGAGAGGGGCCAGGGACTCAGGCCATCATCTTGCTCTCCAGCTGCCAAGATTCATGGATAGAAATGCAAGATGGATTATATTCACTTTTGCATTTGTACTTTTAAGTTGAAACCAGGATTAAGTGACCCTGGAGGCTATTTTAAGGGAAATATCTTCACAGTTCATTTTATCTTAATGTTTGTCACTAAAGTGTTGTGAAAATTCTGTTCCTGTCATTCATATAATAGATCTAGCATTCCCACTTCTGATCTCTGAAACCCCTTAAGACTTCATTAAAGTAGTGCCCCACCTGTCTGGATTGTAAGCAGTGAAGCTCTCACTACTGCTCCACTGAAACTCTCCACCTCTTTCTTCCTTGCTTGGCTGACTTTACTTAAATGGCACCTCTGAGTTTTAGGGGGTTTAAGTACAAGAAGTTTCTGACATGCATATTTAGATTTCAGCCTGCTTTTTCAATGGAAATAATAGCCAGAAACCCCTCATGAGCCACCACAGGATCTGTATCCCCCCATCTCTCTCCTTTCCAGAAAACATTCTCCTTGTGTTTCCTACCCTGTCAGTTGGAGGATGACAGAACAGCATGACTTAATAGGCTGTAGCCTGTGATGGGTCCCAGAAACACTGTGACACCATCATCTCCTTTAAGCCTCTTGTCCCATTTGACTCCTGAAAAAAGTGGGAGTCTTCTGGCCATGGAATAGTCTCCAGGTCATAGAGCTAGAGACCCCATGTCCAGGGACAGAAGAGAAGAGCTGTGTGGTCTACCTGCTCACCACCCCCCAGTCATGGGAACCATCACTGGTTAATTTGTGGATCCAGATGTCCAGTGCTTCAGTAGAAAACATGAGTGACTATGCCCCAGTGTTTGCCCCTATTATACAGAGCTAAGTTAAGATTTGTGACACTAAATTAAATAATACATGTAGTAGATATTACAGAACTATACTAGTCCTCTAGTTGTGTTCAGACCTCAGATCCAACTACTTTTCAGTAAAAATACTTACTTTTCATAATATACTATTTAAAATTCTCTTGTTTCTTTAACCAGTATTCTCAAAACTGTCAGCCTCTTTTATTTTGCTGAGACCTGTTTGTTACCATCCTTTGCTCACCAGAGAGCAAAAGTCTAAACACTGTCTTCCCTTCACTGGCAGCGCCCTATCATCTCCATCTGCTGGGGTCACCGAGATTCACGGCTGCTGATGGCCTCAGGGCCAGCCCTATATGTAGTTCGTGTGGAGCATCGTGTGTCCAGCCTACAATTGCTGTGCCAGCAGGCCATAGCCAGCACTCTGCGAGAGGACAAAGATGTCAGCAAGCTGACCCTGCCCCCCCGCCTCTGTTCTTACCTTTCCACTGCTTTCATCCCCACCATTAAGGTAAAGACTTCTACCCTCTTTGATCCTTCTTCCTCTTCTGTCTGCCACCTACTACTCACCAAGCCAAGAGGAGAGCAGACAGGACTGATGTGGGAAGATACCAGAGCACAAGCATAGGACTCATCTGCTTTTCCACTAGAATGTCTAGAGATGGCTGCCTACATGGAAGATCCCTGCCTGCATTCTGCATTAAGCATCCCTGTTGGTGCCTGTGTAAGATTTATCTAATATGATGGACTTTATCATTCTTATGGCCACATAGTTCTCTCAGCTTGACTCCTGTGTCATCCTGATGATCAAAAGAATGAACATTTACTTTGCACTTCTGTACACTAAACATTACACCACTACTTTGTATTTTTTGGTTTGTTTGTTTTGGTATCAGGGATCAAAATCAGGACCTTGTGCTTGCCAGGCAGGCACTTATGCTGCAGAGCTATCTCCCCGGCCCCACAAGTACTTGTTGAAAACTATGTAATTCAGTCCTGACTTTAGGCAGATGCTAACAGCTTTCTCATTTGAAAAAGCAGGAAACATGTTTATAAAAGTGAAGTAACTTACCCCATAGATAAAGGAATAATCAAGATTGGACTCAATCAAATTCTAGGGCCACCTTATCTTACCCCTATACAGGACAGGTACCATCTATGTTTTATACACACTATATCTCCAGAAACTGTGGCAGCATGTAGAGTAGACCTACCAGTTTCTGCCCACGAGTTTTCCTTAACGTCTAAGTAACACATTGATTTGTTTTAGTACTTCCTCATTTTTACATCAAATTTCTGAAATCTCTTGTGCTTGTTTTCTAAGTTGCCTTAATAATTGCACACCAGCAGTTCTCAACCTTGATATTATATTATATTATATTATGCAGATGTTGTGCAACCACAGCTATGAACCATTGTGGCTACACCATGTGCTTAACCTCTGTCAAGGTACCAGCCTGTGTTCTGTTGAAGAGACAGTGACTTAACTGACTTGCCTAATACCATCTCTGTTTCTCTCTATATGTCTCTGGAATTCCATCTTTCTTTTTCTGCCCTTGTCCTACTTTAGCCCCCAATTCCAGACCCCAACAACATGCGAGACTTTGTCAGCTACCCCTCAGCTGGCAATGAGCGGCTGCACTGCACCATGAAGCGCACAGAGGATGACCCAGAGGTGGGTGGCCCGTGCTACACACTCTACCTGGAGTACCTCGGCGGGCTTGTTCCCATCCTTAAGGGGAGGCGTGTCAGCAAACTGCGGCCAGAGTTTGTCATCATGGACCCACGGACAGACAGCAAGTCAGGTAGATCTTGGGCTAAGACCATATTTTTGCATGTTTGTAGAATGTTGACCTCCAGGTTGTTTGTAGACCTTATCAACCACACAGAGAATCCTGTTATGAAGTGTGAAAATGTGTTGGCTAGCATGAAATGTCCTGAAACTACTGCATTTCAGATCTCATTTAAATGAAGACTTCTTTAGATATCCTTCTAACAGGCTTTTTTTTTATATATATAAATAGTCTTTCATAGGCATTAGGTACGAGATGTTGTGATAGTCTAATGGAAGGTGGCACAGTCTTTCTAGCACCAAGCAAGTCCTCTCACAGTTACTGACTAAGCATACACCGAGTACTGTAAGACAGTATTGAGACAATTTAAAAATAGCAAGATATGTTCCTTCCCTCTTAGAGTAAATGATAAATTAACATTTTGAAATCTGAAGCCTACTCCTCAACATCAGGCTGCTTCTGATCCCCACTAATGCATTATTTATAGCTAACTTGCCTGTGAAAATTTCTTGCTTATCCCAAAGGTTTTGATATGATGAATCGCTGTCTCTAAAATTCTCTCCCGTGGTAATCATCATTGCTCAGTTGTATTAGTCAGCTTTCCTGTTGATGGGACAAAATACCCACAACTTGGAAAAAAAAAAAAGTTTAATTTGGCTGATAGTGGGATTTCAGTCCTTACTTGGCTGGCTCCAAGGCAGAAATGGCACTGTAAAAGAGCATAGCAGAGGAAATCTGCTCACCTTCTGGCAGTCAGGAAGCAGAGAGAGAAGGGAAGGGTCCAGTACAAGAGCATACCCTTCCAGGTCACACCTTCCACTTATCAGTATACCACCTCCAACCAGGTCCTAACTCAACTGCACATTCACCCTTGAACTCACTCACTGAGGGTAATATGAATTCACTGAGTGTAGCACCCCCAATTGTCCCATCACCTTCCAAAATTCTCATGTCTGAATAAGAATTTTGGGGGTCATTTTGGTTCTGAACCAAATATCAGTGAACATCATTGCCCAGCTGAAGATGCTCTTGCATACCTCTCCAGGACCCCAGACTTTGTACCACTTAGTCCTAGCCTAGCACATCCCAGTGAAATATTCCTTGTCATAGAATGAATAGCAGTGTCCTCATTGCCCATAACCAGTCATGGCCTGGTGGTGTCCTGATTAGAACATTGGTTATTGTGCTCTGAAGTCTACCTTCTGCCTGAATCCTGTGGGCCTGGAGGGAGAAAACTATTTAATCTTTATACCTTTGGTGCTTTCTCAGTTTGGTTAGATTAGGGTCATTTTCATTAGTTCATTTGTATGTTTCCACTACCTTGGACCATCACTCTGACTCAGTAACCTGGCCAAGTCCTTTATGATGTCTCTAAAGCTACCATGACATGTGCATACCTAGAGTCATCCTAAGTCATAGTGCGGAAAGATTGTTCTCCCTCAGCTTCAATCTCTTACTTTTGTACTTTATGTAGTTATTCCATGTTTTCTGTGCATTGTTTGCTCAACATCTGTGGCAGATTCTGCTATCAGTGCTATCATATAACATCATAAGCAGTGAAACTGAGCTTTGACAATTGGATACTTATCATGTGGACTTTTTCCATGTGCCTCATTCCCATAGTGGGTGGAGGTGCTACGGGCACTAAGACTGCAGCCTTTTGAGGCCACACTTGTTTTAGGTCTAACCTGACTCTCTCAAATGCCTGTTTTTCCCTAATGTCACATTTGTCTGCTCATATCAGGCACAGCTGACTCTATGGCTGACATAGAGTCACTCACACAACACACACACACACACACACACACACACACGCATTCTTTGGAGAATGAGGTGTTTTATTTTGATAATTTTTAAAGTTAGAAGAATTAAAAGTTGTAAATCAGAGCAAATCAACAGATTTTTCACCTACTCTTGTCAGGTCCTTGAGTCTCCTGGGACTGTTAAGTAGTACTAAGGTTTCTCTGCTTCAAGAAATTTGTAACCCCTTCAGGGTGACAAGAAAATTTAAGTATTGAAACGTTCAGTTTAAAAGTCAAGATTTAAACACCTCATGACAAAAATAGAAGCCATATCACAAAAGCACTATATGACTAATTTCCAACTGAATGATGCATATAAATTACCACAGAGGATGAGGTAATCTCTGACTTTGAGAAGTCTAAAATTTCTCATGATGACTTCTTTCAAGCTTCCATGTAATTGTTTTGGAAAAAGTCATCTTTAGACTACCTCTATGTAAGTACCTGGAGGTATATTAAATAAAAGTTCCTGGGCTCATTCCTTAGATGGAACTGTAGGTCTGTGCTGGAGCCTAGCAACCTAGTGGCTTCCTCAGGTTATTTTTTTATGCATTAAATTTTGTAATCTGCTGATGTAATTGTTCTTCAAGAGACTTGACAAATATATTCCTCAAAATTAGTAGTATTTTTCACTAAATGTTATAAGTCTCCTTGGGCAACAGTAGCTGAACTGGAGGTCAATCACACATTCAGGGCTACAGCAAGGCCAGCCAGGACAATACAGAGCACATGAAGTGAGGCAGGTAAACAAGTTGTTGGGATTACAGCAAAGCCATTCCAGCGGGTGTCTGCTCTTAGTGTTCTGTGCTTAACTGCAACATAGATAACTCTAAGAATGTTTCATGTTCAGTGTTCTCAGCAAAACACTGAGACCTTGCACTTTGGGCCCATCACACACTGCCACCTTTTTACTGTATAAACAACACAGACTACTGGTTGTTGCTGCCTGTCCATCAGAGAAGTCCCATGTGGTTGCAGCTGACCTTTTATTATGTGTCTGTAGAGTTTTCTTAATCTCCTGTTGCCCCCCCCACATCAGATCCCTGCTGGCTGCGGGCGTGTGTGTGTGTGTGTGTGTGTGTGTGTGTGTGTGTGTGTGTGTGTGTGTGTTGTGTGAGTGAAAACCCATACATTTTCAAAAAGGAGTTTGAGAATTTGCTAGGGACTGAAGTCTTAAATGTCTGTGTTGAATTATTAATCCCTAATTTTACTGTATTTAGATATAGAGTTTTAGCATGTAATTAAAGTGAAGAGATTATAAGCATGGAGCCCTAATATGATAGAATTATTAAGATCCCTTTAAAATTTTTTTTATTAAGTTTTTAGATATACATAATGATCACATTCATTAGAGGGAATTTGGTATCTGTCCATAGAATAAGTTGATTCTTTTTTTCTCCATTCCCTACTATCTCTTTAACCCCCTCATCCCTTCCTTATTCATAAAAGCTTTGTTTCCATTTTTTTCTTCTTATGTCACTCCCCCCCACTTTCCCTTAGCATATGAACATTTTCTTCCTATTTCACAGTATTATATATTTTAGTGCTTATTTACACTTTGTTTCTAGCACCCAAGAAATAATGCAGTATTTACATGTGTCAAATTTATTTCATGTAAGAATATCCCCTGAAGATATATCCATGTAACTGGAAATGTCTCCGCTTATCCTTTTTTATGGCAGAGTAGTACTCCATTGCATTAAAAAGCACATCTTTTTATCCATTCAGTTGTTGGGCTTTTGGACTGTTTCCAAGATTCAGAAATTCATGAAGTGTTCCATATTTTTTTATACAGACTAGTGGCATCTTCATCTTCAGCAGTCAGGGTCTGTATTACTTGTACATTTCAATGCCCTGCATCTGCCTTTTTCAAATGCAAGTAAAAAGGGACAAACTGATGACAGAGAGAGAGAGAGAGAGAAAAGAAATGCCACTATAAACATGGGTGTGTACATATCATTGCGATATGATGCTTTTAATTCTTTAGGGAAGATATCAAGAAGGGGAATAACTGGGTAAAATGGAACTTCTAGTACTAGCTTTTGAGGTATCTTCACATGGATTTCCACCAGTAGTTGCACCAGTGAAGTAGGGTTCCTTTTCCCCGCAGCCCTATGAACATTTGTTACTGATTTCATAATGATAGCCATTCTTTCTGTGATAAAATAGAATCTTAGCATTATTTTAATTTGCATTTATCAAATGACAAATGGTGCTGACCATTTTTTGTTTGTTTGTTTCTTTTTTTTTTTTTTTTTTGATTATTTCTACTTTACCTGAGAAGTATGTATTTCAGGTGCCTATTTTTGGATTTTTTTTTAAATTTGCATAGGGGGGAGTCTCTTTTTGTTTGTTTTACTTTTTGTCTTAAATTTTTTAATGTATTATAGATAAATCCTTTGAGGAAAATTTGGCAAAAATATTTTCCCACATTTTGAGTTGTTTTTTCATTCTCTTGGTGGTTTCTCTTGCTCTACAAATTTTTTTCTTAATAAGATGAGATCCCAATTGTTGATTCTTTGTGATAGTTCCTGTGCAGTTGCGGTTTTATTCATATAGTCTTTACCTACACCAATTTAAGAATTTCACCTATGCTATCTTCCAGAAGATACAGTGTTTTTATTTTAATATTTAGATCTTTGATCCACTTCAGTTTTAGGTTAGTATTTGGTGAAAGATATGGAATATCTTCAAATCCTTGGTACCACCAAAAAATAGTAAAATATGTTGGGGGCCAGGGTGATAGCTCAGTGGAATAAGTGCTTGCCTGGCAAGTGGAAAGCCTTGAGCTTGATCCCCCTGGTACCAATTAAAAAAAAGTGTGAAGTATCTTCAACATATGAAAAGTCAGTTTTTCCAGCATCATTTATTAAATAGGCTCTTTCTTCCAGTGAAAGGTGTTTGGCTTCTTTGTCAAAGGTAAGGTGGCTAAGAATATCTCTAGCTTGTTTCTGCATCTTCTGATCCCTTCCATTGATATTTAAGTCTGCTTTTATGTCAGTACCATGATATCTTTATCACTATGGCTTTGTAATATAATTTCAGGTGGGTTATGATCCACCCCTCCCTCACCCACACCTCACCTTCTTTGCCCAGAATTGCCTTTGCTATTGTAGGTCTCTTCTGGTTCCAAATGAATTTTAGGATTTTTTTCTTTAATTTTGTAAGATAACTATTGGAATTTTAATTGGGATTGCATTACATCTATGAAACAATTTTGAAAATTGTTTCAAACATTTTCACTATTTTAGTTCTTCCTTCCTACCCAAGAACAAGGTGTATCTTTCCATTTACTGATATACTCTTCAATGTATTTTTTTCACAATACCGTAGTTTTCACACCATAGAGATCTTTTAACTTTCCTCATTAGATTGATTTCTAGGTATGTTCTTCTCTTAAACAATATTGTGAAAGGTGTTGTTACCCTAATCTCTCTCAGTGAGTTATTTCTCTGCAAGAAGACTATTGATTCTCCTCACCTCCAAACCCCGGCACCAATGATCAAACTTGGAACTTTGCACTTGCCTGGCAGGCGCTTATGCTGCTGAGCCATATCCCACCCCAGGCTATTGATTTTTAAGTACTGACTTTGTATCCAGCTATGCTACTAATTTTGGCAATTAAATGTAGAAGTCTTTTGGTGGAGTTTTTGAGGTCTTCCATGTAGCATGTCATGTCATCTACAAATCACAATAATTAAACTTCTTTTCTAGTCCTTATTCCTTTTATTTCTTTCTCATGTGTAATTGCTTTGGCTAATGTTTCCTCAACTATATTATTTTTTTTATATTTTTTAAATTGAAGAACAAATAACAATGAGACAGTTTCAAGACAAATTAACAGGAGAGGTTTGATAAATTAATACATTGCAAACTTTTCGTAATGTTTTGGTATCGTACAAGGTGCATACATGATATTATACTTACAGACTATTATAGCAGATGTCTCTGATTAGTGAATTAAGAGAGTGTAGATGTATACTTATTTTTATAGCCTGATTATATCACAGATTCAATAATTAATACTTTCTACCTTGTTATCTTCCTAGTGGTTGTATATAGTACTAGAAGCTGACATAATATCTTGTCCAGCCACTATTAGTGCAAATCTTGCTTCTCATAGAATTATGCAGAAGCACTGCATATTTATCCTAAATGTACTGTTTATACACACACATTATGGTTCTTCCTTTGTATCCCCCTTTTTTGTCTAGACCTGTCAAAGATGGGCACTCCATTGTCATTAAACCATTTTAGGTGCTTGAACTCGGTGACACAATCCAACATAGTCCAGCATTCCACAATAATAGTGAGTTATCTGAAGAAGTTGTTGATTATAGCCATTTACAGCTCAACCTGTTATTGTGGCCCCGTGTTATATACCTCATTTTCATACTTTTCTGCTGGATAGTTAAGACCAAGATAGAATAAGACCTATATAACAAAAAATGTAGCTTTTGTTTCTGATTAGGTCAGTGAAGTCCCCTCAGGCTTTATCTTGTAATCCTGTACCTTACTCTGTAGATCCTTTGTCTTCCTCAACTATATTAAATTAGAGTGGTAACTGAAGACTTTTATAGGTAAATGAATGCAACTTTGAACCGTACTCATAAGTGCACATGTGTAAACATTATATTATCAAAAAAAAAAAAACCAAAACATTATATTATCTCCCTAGTATGCGAAGCTGAAAGAGTAAATAAGATCCAAAATGTATAATAGTGAATAATAAGAAAAAAGTTCAAAAGGAAAGAGAAACTGGTATGGGGGAACAGAGAAAATAAGGAAGGGAAAGATAACTATCTTAGTTATATCATATATAATAATTAAGAATTATACTTTTTAGTTCTTAAAAGAAAGGTTTATGCTAATGTTGTTTGGGTAAATAAATGACAATATCTTGTACTGAGTAACTAATTTAAAGATAACAATTGGCAATGTACTAAGTATTATTAACCCTCTTATTATCTTGTTTGGAAATTTTAATTTTTTTTCCCTCTTTAAAAAAAGCTGTAGGGCTGGTCAAATAGATCAGTAGATTAAAGCGCCTGCATGTAGGTGCCGGGACGAGGCCCATCCCCCAGCCTGCCATGCTAGCTCCACCCCCAGGGCACACTGAGATGGCAATTGAGACAGGGCATGGTGGCATGTGCCTGTAGCCTCAGTTCTTGGGAGGTTGTAAAAAGTCAGATCACTATGAGTCCAATCAGTAGTGAGACCCTGAACAACCCTGTAGGCCCTTCCATAAAAAAATACAAAAAAAAGTGGTGACACTGAACATTCTTGGCTTGTTCCTAATTTTAGAGTGAAAGCTATCAGTTTTTGACTATTTAGTATCATGTTGGCTGTTGTATTGTTGTACATGGCTTTCATCAGATTAAGAATAAAGACTATTCAAATATCATCATCAATTTGTGTTTTACTGTGTCAAAAGCTTTTTCTGCATCTGTTTAGATGATCATGAAGTTTTTGTCCTTGAAAGCCATAAAAGAATTCATAACCTGAAATTATTTGACCATTTACAAATGTCTTTGCCATGTTTAACATATATAATGAATATTAATATAGTCTAACTTGTAAATACTCTGCAGTATGCAAGATAGAAGTTTAACTTTTCATAAAGACTTAGTCTTCATATAAGTTCTATGTTATATTATGAAGTACACTGTGAGAATTAGTTAAATAATTTACCATATTTAATTTATCCTTGGCTTTGTTAATGTGATGTATTACATTTGTTCATTAGCATATGTTGAACCATCCTTGCATCCCTGGGATGAAGATCCTGTGTGCTCTTAGTGTATAACCTTTTTCATGATTTGCTCCATTCTGTGTGTCAGTAACTTAATTGAGGATTTTCAAGTTTATGTTCACTAGGGAGATTGGCCTGTAGCTCTTTTGTTGGTTGGATCTTTCTCTGGTTTTGCTATCAGGGTAATACTTGCTTCCAGGAATGAATTTAGAAGTATTGCATCCCTTTCTAATACATTTAAGAATTTAAGAAGTAATGGAATTAGCTGTTCATTAAATTTCTTATAGAACTCAGCAGTGCATCCATCAGGGTATGGGCTTATTTTTGATGATAAGTTTTTAATTACATCTTCAATTTCATTAAAGGATATTGGTTTATGTAGAAGTTTTAGCTAAGTTTGGTGGAATCCCTCGTTCCACCAAAACAAAAAAAAGAATTTTTAGCTAGGGATTTAGCTCAGTGATAAGGCTCTTGCATAGAAGGTGCAGTGCTCATGGTTCAATCCCCAACAGTGCTTTAAATTGTAAGCACACACACAAAATTATATATTATTGATTCTCCTTTGGTAATTCATATGCATCTAAAAACCTGTTTCTTCTCTATTTTCCATCTTATTAAAACACATTTTTAATTTTATTTTTTTATTAAACAAGTAGCAAGAAGACAGTTTTAAATCAAATTAGTAGGACAGATTCAACAATTTATACACTGCACATTGTTTTTTTAGTGGCTCTTTGTTCTATAAGGTGCATACATGATACTCTATCTACAAATATTACATCAGATGCCTCTAATCAATGAATTGAGAGAATGTAGCTGTATACCTATCTTTTTTTTAAGCTGAATGATAATACAGTTTCAATAATTAATACTTTTTACATTGTTATCTTCTAGTGGTTATCCATAGTACAAGAAACAGACAAGATATCCTCTTCAAATACTATAAGTGCAAATCTTTCTTCTCATAGAATTACACCAAAGTACTGTATATGTATCCTAACTGTACTGTTATACAAACACAATGATTCTTCCTTTATATCCTCTTTTTTTTGTTTAGTTCTGTCCAAGATGGGTATTCTATTGTCATTCAATTATTATAGGTACTTGAATTCAGCGAAACAATCCAACACAGTCCAGCAGTCCACAATAATAGTGGATTATCCAAAGAAGTTGTTGACTAGAGTCCTTTACAGCTCACCTTATTATTACGGCCTTGTCTTATATACCTCATTTTTATACTTTTCTGCTGGATGGTTAACACCGGGCTAACGCAAGACCTATATAACAAAAAATGTAACTTTTGTATCTAATGAAGTCAGGCAAGTCCCCTCAGGGTTCATTCTGTAACCCTGTATCTCACTCTGTAGATCCTTTATCAGTGTCAGCCATGTGGATCACACATGGCCATTGCTTGACCAGTTTACTTTCTGTGAAAGCCTGAGAGAAAGTTTTCTCTCCATGTGATTCTCCTTAGGCACGCTATGGATCATCGATCACATTCCTTTGTGGCTCCATAATCTCCTTGATCAGAAAATTTGGGGCACAACTGAGTTCCATGATGTTGCAGTACAGGTTCTCCTATGTCCTGAGTCTTCACTCACCTTGAAAGGCTAGGGCCAAAATGTTGGCTGACCTTGTAGCCCTTCCATTTCTCCAATTTTTGATCTGCGAACTTAAGTTGTTAACCATCCAGAAGAGAAGCTGACTGTTACCCTTCCAACAAATGCAGTAAGTTTACCCTAACTATCTGACTAAATTCTTTTTAGTTGTTGTTATACCTTTCTGTTTGTATTTCTTCTTTTGATTTCTTATACTAGGGAGACTTTACAACATTTGCACATGTGTGTCTGGTTTATTTCACTTATGAGTATATGATCAAGTGGCATCCACTTAAATATAAATACTTTTAGTTTATCATTTTTTATTCCTGAGTAATATTCCATTGTATAGAAATACCACATCTTTTTCTACCATTCCTCATGTGACAGACATCTTGGTTGTTTCCAAGATTTGGCTATCACAAATTATGCTGCTATAAATATAGGTGCACATGCATCACTATGATACGATGTTTTCAGTTCCTTCAGGAAAATTCCCAGCAGGGGGATAGCCAGCTTGAACAGGATTTCCAGTCCTAGTATCGTGAGGAGTCTCCCCACTGATCTCCACAATGGTTGTACCAGTCTACATTCCCACCAACAGTGGAGAAGTGTTCCCTTTTCCCCACATCCTCTCCAAAATTTGTTGTTGGTTGATTTCTTTATGATAGCCATTCTTTCTGGAGTGAGATGATATCTCAGTGTTGTTTTTAACTTGCATTTCATGGATGGCTAGTGATGAGGAGCATTTTCTCATATATTTATTTGCTTGTTTAATTTCGTCTGCTGAGAAGTTATATTAATCTCAGATGCCCATTTCTGGATTGGGTCTTGAAATTTGAGGGCCCTCGTGTATCTTAATTCTTTATAAATTCTAGAGAGCAGACCTTTGTCTGAGTGCTTCTTAGTTAAGGTTATTTTGAAATTTGTGGGTTGTCTTTTTACTTTGTTGACAATTTCTTTTGACACGTAGAAGCTCCCTAAGAAGAGTTGATCCCAGTTGTTGATTCTTTCAAGTGCTTCCCGTGCAAATACATGTTTGTTCATGAACTCTTTGCCTACCCCTATGTCTTCAAGAGTTCCTCTTGCTTTTTCTTCCAGGAGATTGAGTGTTTCTGTTTTAATACATTTTGACTTCCACTAAGTGCATGGTGATAGACCTAGGTCAGGTTTAGTTTTTGGCATGTAGAAAGCCAGTTTTTCCAGCACCATTTGTTAAAGAGACTATCTTTCTTCCAGTAAGCAGGTTTGGCCGCATTGTCAAAGATCAGGTGGCTGAATGTGTTCGCAGAGACCTCTTCATCTTCTAATCTATTCCATTCATGCTCAAGTGTATTTCATTGCCAATACAATGTTGATTTTGCCACAGTAGCTTTGTAGTATAATTTTAAGTCAGGAATTGTAATGCGTCCTGCCTTGTCTTTGTTGGCCAGGATTGCCTTTGCTATTCTGGGTCTTTTCTGGTTCCAAATAAATTTGAGGAACGATTTCTCTAGGTCTGGGAGGTATGTTGGTGGCAGTTTGATAGGAATTGCATTAAATCTGTACAACAATTTTGGGAGTATGGCCGTCTTCACGATGTTGGTTCTTCCTATCCAGGAACATGGAATATCTTTCTTTTTTCTCAAATCCTCTATAATCTCTTTTCTTAGGGTGTTGTAATTTTTCGTTAAAAGATCTTTGATTTCCTTGGTTAAGTGAATCCCAAGGTATTCCATTCTCTGCAGTGCTATTGTAAAAGGTATTGTTTCTATAGTTTCCCTTAGTGTGTTTGTTATCTGTGTAGAGGAATGCTATTGACTTTTGAGTATTGACTTTGTATCCTGCTATGATACTGAATTTGTGTATCAATTCTAGTAGCTTCTTATGGAGTTTTCTGGGTCTTCCAAGTAAAGTATCATGTCATCTGCAAATAGTGATAATTTAACTTCTTCTTTACCTATTCTTATTCCTTTTATTTCTACCTCTTGTCTAATGGCTGTTGCTAATGATTCTAAAACTATATGGAATAGGAGGGGTGATAGAGGACATCCTTGTCTTATACCTGATCTAAGAGTTAAAGATTCCAGTTTTTCCTTGTTTACAATTATATTAGCTGTTGGATTGTGATGGATGGCTTTTATTAAATTGAGGTAGAGACCTTCTATTCCAATTTTCTGTATGACTTTGAACATGAATGAGTGTTGGACTTTGTCAGAAGCTTTGTCTGCATCAATTGAGATGATCATGTGGTTTTTAGATTTCAGTCTATTAATATAGTGTATTACATTTATAGATTTTCAAATATTGAACTGTCCTTGCATCCCTTTGACGAATCCTACCTGGTCATGGTGTATGATCTTCTTGATGATTTTGCTGTATTTTGTTTGCTAGGATTTTATTAAGGATTTTTGTATCTATGTTTATGAGGGAGATTGGCCTGTAGTTCTCTTTTTTAGTTGTGTCTTTCCCTGGTTTTGGAATCAGGATAATACTTGCCTCCAGAAATGATTTTAGGAGGACTTTTTCCTTTTCAACTTCATTGAAGAGTTTGAGGAGTGTAGGGATTATATCTTCTATAAATGTCTTTTAGAATTCAGCTGTGAATCCATCAGAACCTGGACTTTTCTTTGTTGGCTGGCTTTTTTTTTCATGTTTCATATCTCATTGGCTGTTATTGGGTTATTGAGAGTTGTTCTATTTTCTTGATTCAGTTTTGGTAATTTGTACCTTTCGAGAAATCTGTCCATTTCTTCTGTTTCTTCTATTCTTCGAGTGTAAAGGCTCTTGAAGTAGCTATTAATAATCTTCTGAATTTCCACTGGGTCTCTGGTGATTTCACATTTTTCATTCCTTATTGCTTGTATTTGAATTTTTTCTTTCTTCTTCTTGATGAGGCTAGCTAAGGGCTTATCGATTTTGTTTAGTTTTTCAAAGAACCAGGTTTTTGATTCATTGATTCTTTGAACTGTTTTCTTCATCTCAATTGAATTAATTTCTGCTCTAATCTTTATGATTTCTTACCGTCTTTGGGCTCTGGGTTTGGTTTGCTTTTCCTTTTCTAGATGTCGAAGGTACAACAATAGGGTGTTTTATTTGTTCTGTTTCTGTTTTCCTAATATGTGAGTTCTTAGCTATGATTTTCCCTCTGAGAACTGCTTTCATCACATCCCATAAATTCCAGTAAGCTGTGATTGAATTTTCATTGAACTGGAGATATTGTTGAATTTCTTGTTTAATTTCATCTGTGACCCATTGATTGCTGAATAGGTTGTTGTTTAATTTTTATGTATTTAGCAGGTTTTTCTGGTTTCTTTTGTCATTTATTTCCACTTTCATTGTGCTGTGGTCAGATAATGTGCATGAGATAAGACCTGTTTTCTTGCATATACTTAAGCATGACCTATGGACTAGTATGTGATCTGTTTTAGAAAATAACTTGTGTGCAGCTGAAAAAAATGTGCATTCAGCTGTGGTTGGGTGGAACACCAGGTCCATTTGTTGCAAGCTCTGGTTCAGTTCTGCTACTTTGTTGCTAATTTTTTGTCTGGTGGTCCTATCTTTTTGAGATAAGGGGTATTAAGGTCTCCTATTAAGATTGTGGTCTTGGATATTAGATTTTTCATGTCCATTAAGATTTGTCTTATATAGTTGGTTGCTCTTGTGTTTGGTGCATAGATATTTATGTGTGTTACCTCTTCCTCTTGAATTTTTCCCCTAACCAATATATAGTGGCCTTCTTTATTTCGTTTGATCTTTCTTGGTTTGAAGTTGAGATGGTCTGAGAATAGAATTGTTACTCCTGCTTTTTTCTGAGGTGCTGGTGCATGTAGTATTGTTTTACATCCTTTGATTTTAAGCCTATGAATATCTTTTTGAGTTAAGGGTATTTCTTGTATACAGCAAGCATATTGTTGGATTTTGTTTCCTAATCCACTGTGCCTGTTTATTTCTCTTAATTGGTGAATTGAGTCCATTACCATTGATGCTTATAATTCAAATATGTTGACTTATGATTGTCATGTTATTTGCTGTTATTTGCTCCTTTTTGTCCTGTGTTTATTGTTTGCCTTTTTTAGTGGGTTCCTTCCATTCTCATTCATGTAGTTCTGGTCATTGTGGTCCCTCTCTAGAACATCTTTCAGTAGCCTGTGTAGGGATGGCTTTGTCATCATGAAATTCTTTAGTTTATTCTTTGTCATGGAAGTATTTCACTTCTCCATCAAACCTGAAAGAGTTTTGTTGGGTATAGTAGTCTGGGCTTGAATTTGTTTTCATACAGCACTTGAAGCACTCTGCTCCATGTTCTTCTTGCCTTCATGGTTTGTGAAGAGAAGTTGGCTGTAATTCTGATAGGTTTTCCTTTGAATATGATCTGCTTCTTTTCTCTAGCAGCTTTCAGTATATTATTCTTGTTTTGGATTTCTTTAATCTTGACTTTTATATGTCTCAGTGTGTTTTTAGTTGGTTTGAAGTTATTTGGTTTTCTGTATGCTTCAGTTACCTGAATGTTGGATTGTTTCCTCATATTTGAAAAGTTTTCTGCTATTATTTCTGCCAAAATTCTTTTTATATCATTTGTATTGACTCCTTCATTTTCATTGATGTGAATTAATCTCGCATTGTTCCTCTTGGTGTCATCTTGCAGGTGA
Organism: Ctenomys sociabilis; assembly: GCA_004027165.1. Lineage (NCBI taxonomy): Eukaryota > Metazoa > Chordata > Mammalia > Rodentia > Ctenomyidae > Ctenomys > Ctenomys sociabilis. The sequence goes on from PVKA01008372.1 coordinate 24,265, forward strand.
TGGATTATTTTTTCCTGCATCCTCGTTTTTAATTGATCCTTTCTCGCCTTTTCACTAGCTGCACCACCATCTTCAGGATGTGAAATTCTGTCTCCGCTTTCACTCAAATAGTTTTGTAGACTCATGATTGAGATTTTTAGTTCTTCTATATCTATGTGACTCTGCTTCACGCGATCTATTTCTTTCCTGTATTGCTCATTTAAGGAATCTGTCATATTTCTAATCTCCTCCATTTTTTTATCCATGTCTTCTGTAGAGGTAGCAGTAATTTTTTATTGCAGAGTTTTTTTCAAATTGGGTTTCCTCTATATACATCCATAATTGATTCTCTATTTCTGATGCTATGATTTCAAAGATTTCTTTTTTTATTTCAAAAATTAGTTCTGCTCTGAGTTCCTCTTTACCTTTCTGCTGTTTTTCTTTGCTTGCAATGCTGTTAAGTCATATGTTTCAGCTAGAATAGTGTTGTGTTCACTTGTTCTGGGTTTGCATTGGGTTTCCCCTATACATTTCTGGATTTGGTTCATTACTTCAGATAGTATGTATTCGAAAATTTCTTTTTTTTATTTTCAGACATTACTTCTTGTCTGAGTTCCTCTATACCTTTCTGCTGTTGTTTCTTTGCTTCTGCCTCTGTTAATTTATTCATTTGAGCTGAGCTAGTGTCGTCTGCACTTACTATTGGTGAGATCGAGGCCTGAGATTTGCATTTTGCTCCTTGTCTTTGTCATTTTGTATAGCACTGACCTCTGACCTTTGGTGTGGAGCTTTGGTGCAGTTACAACCTCAGCACATAATGAGAGTCCAGTGCTCACCTATTAAGTTTTAGATTATCCAGTTGTGCCTGGCCTGGATCTAGCTGTTGTGTTCAGTTCCTTTTTGCTGCAGCCCTTCTGGTACAGCTGTGAGCTGCTGGTTCCCCTCTGTTGTGTCCCTTGCACAAGGAGCACCAGCAAGCGCAGAAGCTCTCCCACACACTCACTGTGCTGCACTGGGTTTGATCAGTGGCCAGAAGAGTCACAAAACTTCTCACTGGTTTGGCGGGCTTGGGAGCAGGGGCTCCGGGGAGTTGCAGGGCAGGACTGGCTTGGGTGGATTGCCTAGAGAGCCTCAGAATGTCTCAGTGGCTCGGAATTCTTGCAGACAGGGCCTCCAGATGATGCTCGCTGCCAGAGGCTCACCAAGAAGCCGATGGTTCTCCCACACACTCACCAGGCTGGGCGTGGATGGATAAGGGGCCAGTAGGGTCACAAAACTTCTCACTTTCTCTGTGGGCTTGGGGGCAGGGGCTCCGGGGAGTTGCAAGGCAGCACAGGCTGGACTAAAACACACATTTTTAAAGTAGGTATCTATGCTCTTCTGTATCTCTGTAGAATCTGTTGTGATTTTACCTTTTTCATGGCTAATTGCATGAATTCAAGTCTTCTCTTTCATTTTTTCTTCAAGCCATGGCCATTTAATTCAGATCACAAAATCTGAGTTGCACACCTAACATATAAACGTCTTATATTACTTAACTGCAAATAAAGTTTCTTTTGAAGGCATCAGTGCAACCAGAGTTGGAATTATCTAAATAAACTTCTAATGCCATTCTTAAAGTATTATAAATAGACTATATTGAGAATAAACTTAAACATTACTTTTTTTTAAGAGTAATGAAAAATGATGAAGTAGAGTAGCTTCAGCAGATTTCCTAGCCCTAGACCCCTGAATTAAGTTTACACTGACTTTAAATACTGGTGGCTTTGTAGGAATGAGAGATCTGTGTTGCTGAGTACACACTCTTTAATGCAAAGACTTATGTTTACTTTTCCAAATGGTTCAAATTCACTAATATATAAGCCCTTAGCAGATCTCTAATAAAATCTTACCAATTTGTAAAACTAGGCCATTTTAATGTTTTTACAATTTAATAAATAGTTTTATTGATGAATGTAGTCATGAGAGCTGTTCAGCAGTATTCAAGTTGTTTTCCTGATTGGTCTGTAGTCTTCAATAAGTGCAAGTACTGTATGAAACGTCTTTCAAAGTAGTAAGATTGTATTGATGCATTCATCATTTTTTAAATAATTTTATTGAGAAACTAATAGTAATGAGACAGTTTCAAAACATTTTCAATAATAAAAACATTGCATATTGTTGTCTTAATGGTTATTAATTGTACAAGATGTAGACATGGTATCCTGTCCACAAACACTATTAGAGCAAATCTTTTTATTCACTGAATTAAGAGAATGTAGCTGTATATGTATCCTAGCTATTTTGAATATACAGATACAAAATGGTCATTCATTTATATTCCCTTTTTTTGTTTAGTTTTGTCAGAGAAGGGTATTCCATTGTCATTTAAATATTGTAAGTGCGTGAATTCAGCAAAATATTCCAATATAGTCCAGTAGTCCATAATAGTAGTTTGTTATCTGTAGGACTGGCAATGTCAGAAGTTGTTGACTTGAGCCTTTTACAGCTCAGCGTATAAATATGGGTTTTTATTAAAAAAAAAAAAAAAGAAAAAAAAGCATCTCTCATTTTCAGGATTGTTGGTTACCTGGGCATGTTTATCCCCATATAACCTTGCCTCCTTGTGTCACAAGGCCCAACGTGCTCACGTTCACCTCAATCACTGTTCCTGTGGTAACAACACTCAAAGTTGTATATAGTGGCAATGAAGGATTCATTTTCACATCAAGTGTTGGCAGGCACAAGATGACTTTCAGTTCAGAACGTGTTACATGGGCTTTCTTAAAACATAAGCCCATTGGCCTAATGAATCTTTCATATTTATATGGCTTTCTTGTAAAGACATCTCCAAAAAATCCTCTTCCATGCCTTCTTTTTTCACTTTCCAATTCAAATGACTTTTAATACTTTTGTTTCTCCTTAGGCACAAATTTTGGGTAGAGGAACTTCCCATTTTCCTGCCTTTTCTTTTCGTTTTTGTTTAATCATGTTGGAAAGTACTTTTGCAGGAAATTGTCCCTCTCTGTCCAGCATGGTAGGCAGGTACTGCTGTTTTTCTCATAGTAATCCAAGCAGTACCCATAGCGTTTACAGTGTAATTAAATATATTCATTCTGTGGCATGATGACAGCTGCAGAGCCACCATGGTTGGCCTCAGGTGTGCAAAGAAAAATCCTATCTTGGGGTGTCCCAGACTCATGAGCTGTCTCTGCACAGCCGGAAAAAAGAAAAAAAAAAATGTATAAGGTTGACTGAGAGTTTGTTGATTTTTGTGTAATCTTCCAAAGAAACAATCCTTTGATTAATTGGTTCTTTGTATTGTTTTCTTAGTCTCTATTGTACTAATTCTGCTCTGACCTTTATAATTTCTTTCCTTGTAGGAGCTTTAGACCTGACTTGCTCTTCATTTTTTAAAACTTGAGGTTCAATATTAAGTTGTTTATTTGAGCTCGCTGTTTTCCTGATGTAGGTATTCATCACTATAAATTTACCTGATAGTACTGCTTTCATTATATCCCATAAGTTCCAATATGTTGTATTGATATTATTGTTTAATTGTTGAAACTGTCTAATTTCTTCTTTAATTTCATCTGTGAACACCTGGTTGTTCATGAGGTGATTCTTATATTTCCATATGTTTATAAAGTTCTTAAGATTTCTTTTGCCATTGAATTCAAATTTCATTGCATTATGGTTTGATAATATGCACAGGATAATTTCAGTTCCATTGTGTTTACTGAAGCATGTTCTGTGAGCTAGTATGTGATCTGTTTAGGAGAATGTCCCTTGTGCACCTGAGAAGAATGTGTATTCTGATGTTTTATAATGTAGCACTTATAGACACCTACTAAGTCCATAGTTTGGTTCAGTTCTAATTATTTCATGTTTGTTTTTTGACTTGTTGTGACAGTGGGGTGTTGAGATCACTCATTACAATTGTATCAGGGCTTATTTCATTTTTTGTCTCTGTTAATATTTGTTTTATTTATTTGTTTGCACTGGTATTTGGTGCATATATACTTATGATTGTTATCTCTTCTTGAGTTGTTCCCTAAAGGAATATAGTCACTTTCTTTGTCTGTTAATCAGTTTTGGCTTGAAATCCACTTTATCTGCAAATAGAATACTGCCTCTGCTTTCTTTGGGTTCTTTTCTTATGGAGTATTGTTTTCCACCCTTTGAATTTCAGTCTGTGAATTTCTTGTTTAATTAAGTATGTTTCTTGTATGCATCATATTGTTAGACCTTGCTTCTTGATCCATTCTGCCAATCTGTGTCTCTTGATTGGTGAATTGGAACCATTAACATTGGTGGTTATAACTGATATATATTGACTTAACGCTGTTATGTTACTTTTCTTTTGTTGCCTCCCATTTTTAGGATTTTTTTTTTAATGCGAACCAGGGATTGAACTCAGACCCTTGTGCTTGCCAGGGAAGCACTTATTCCATTGAGCCATCTCCCCAGTCCCTGCCTCCCATTTTTATCCTCTTTGTTTGTTTTGCCTGGTGGATCCCTTTGGTTGGGATTTATAGAGTTTTGGTCTTTGTAATCCCTTTCTAGAATGTCCTTTAGAACATTTTGGACTGCTATTTTGGTGTTTATGAATTTCCTTGGTTGTTCTTTTTTTTTTTTGGTGGAACTGGGGATTGAATTCAGACCCATGTGCTTGCCAGGAAAGCACTTATTCTACTGAGCCATCTCCCCGGCCCAAAAGAGTTTTTTTGTTTTTTTTTTTTTTTTGCAGTACCAGGGATTGAACTCAGGACCCCATGTTTGCCAGGCAAGCACTTAATCTACTGATCTATCTCCCTGGCCCTTCAGGTGTTCTTTTTATTAAAGTATCTTATTTTTCCATGGATTTTTGAAAGAAGCTTTGTGGGATACATCAGTCTGGGTTAGAGATTGCTGTTTTGAATTTTTTTGTTTGTTTTGTATTGGATTTTTTTGTTAGTTTGTTTTTACAGAACCAGGCCTTGAATTCAGGCCCTTATGCTTACCAAGCAAGCACTTATTCTACTGTGCCATCTCCCCGGCCCCAAAATGTGGACTGCCTTGGATAAAGCCAAGGTTGGTTTTATTTATTTGTTTGTTTGTTTGTTTGTTTGTTTTTTGTGGTACTGGTGATTGAACTCAGGACCTTCCTTGCCAGGGAGGTGCTTATTCTACTGAACTATCTCCCCAGCCTCTTTTTTATACTTCTTGTCTTGAGGGTTTGTGTTGAGAAGTCTGCTGTGATTCTGCTGTGCTGTGAAGTCTGGCCCAGCCCCAGGTTCTTTCACACTAGCTTATAGTGTTATGGTTTTTTTTGGTTTTTTGTTTTTTTTTTTTTTGCTTTCCTTTATAGGTGATTTCTAACAGCTTTTACTATTCTCTTCTTGTGCTGAATTTCTGGAATTTATCTCTGGCGTTTTCAGTGACTCTGCTGAATCCTACATTATTCTTCTTCATACTATCTAACAGCTGCTGGATTGATTTCTTGTGGTCCTTGCTAATTTTAAGAAATCTTGCTTTATGTGATGGGTAGCTCCAATTGTGTCTTCTATATCTTAGGTTTTTGTCCTCACATTGCCACGCTTTGCTTCATATACTTTCAGTGGATTTTTAATCTTCTGGATATCTGTTTGAATCATTTGTAGGGATTCCATTTCTTTCCTATACTGGACTTTCATGGTTTCCATCTCTGAGTTACTCTTTTTTTTTCATCTGTTTCTGCACTTGAGTCACTAAGCATGTCTTTCATTATGGTCACCATCTCTGTAGTTATCTGAGAAATTATCTGTGATTTTTTTTTTTCTAGAGCCTTATTTATTTGCCTGTGCCTTCAGAGAGTTAAAGTGGGTGGCTTTTGGATTGTTCTACCTCATTGCTCCCTGGTGAGCTGAATGCCTGGAGTTGTATCATATTTAAGTGTTTTCTTGTTTTCTACTTTGTTTTTTAATTTAATTCCTAAGTTGATGCTTATAAATTACCTGTGATGAATAGCTTTATTGCTAGTATTTAGAACCTTTAGGAAATGACCATTTTCTGAAGTATCTTTGAGGTGTAGCTGGCTTTTGTGTTTTAAGTCTGTTGTAAGAGCCTACCATTTCAATTTATTGGGGATGAGAAGTTGCTGCCTACTTGGCCTAGCCTCTGGTTCTTTGGCACTAGCTTACAGTATTTTTGGGGTTTTTTTTTTCTCTTTTTTTTGCTTTTATAAACCTTAGGCAATCTTAATCTTGGTATACTAGGAAGAACTGATTAGAACAATTAGGTCACTTTTACTAAAGTGGTATAATCAGCAGTAACAATAACAGGAAACAGCCCAGAAAATGGCAAACTTAGATAACTACTAATTTACCACCTTTAACTACAAAACTAGTTTTTAGTTCTGTAGCAAAATCTAAAACAAGCCAGAAAATTTTATATAGTAAATAAGCCCTCAAAATGGCATCTTTACCCTCAGGAGAAAATTAAAAGGGGGGTTATCAGGGAAAAAAAAATAGAAAAAGCTAGGTATGATGACGCAAGCCTGTAATCCCAGCACTTAGGAGACTTGAGGCAGGAGGATTGTTGTAAGTTGAAGACCAACCTAGGCTACAAAGTGAGCTCAAGGCCAGCCTGAACTGCACAGTGAGACCCTGTCTCAGATAGATAGATAGATAGATAGATAGATAGATAGATAGATAGATAGATAGATAGATAGATAGATAGATAGATAGATAAATAAATAAAAGATAAAGATATAAGTAAGCCTAGAAGATAAAGGGGAATCACACAAACTTTGAGAAACTGGTACAGATAAGAGAGAAAGCGCTAAGGAAGATGTAAAAACAAGAATAGAACAAAACAGCAATGATTAAAAAAAATTAGAAGCCATGAAGCCATATTGACACTCATATAAAAGCCAGAACTAACAATGAAGAAAAAACAAAACTAAGAAAGAAAAGAAAAATGACCACTTCAGAGTTTATCTTTGCTGTCATAGGCAGACAGTGTGGGCTGACAGAATCCAAATCTGTGTTAATTAATCCCAATAAGCCTGCAGTAGCTTGAAGATAGGGTAGTGAATAATCCCAGGAAGTCTGCAGCTTCATTTCTACTGAAGTTCAGGCTGGCTTCTGACCATGAGATTAGAACCAGACCCATTCAGCCTACAGAAGTCCATATACCTTCTGGAGGCTTGTTCTTATCCTGGAGCCACTGGATGGAGTCAGCAGTTGCTCTGAGGTCTGAGCTCAGTGGGCTCCTCCTGGAGATAACACCTGGCCAACTTCCTTCTCCTGTGGCACATCAGAACCCAAATAACTCATTAGCCACTATAATCCACTGTGTCCACTGTACCATTCCACTGGTGTGTTTTTCTGTGGAGGCCTCTTGAGTTACTAGCAGTTAATTTCCATATGCAGATTCAAACAGCCCTTCCCACACAGTGAGTCTAGACTGCCTGCCATTTCCTTTTCCTTCACTGAAGTTTCTGCCTTAGTTCTCCCCCCATGGCCTTCACTTCTTGTTCCAGATTCTTCCCAGGTCTTGGGGACCCACTTTCTTCCTTCTTCTCTTCCTCGTGTTGCTTTATTCCAGTGTCTGAGGGCCACGGAGATGGTTCAGTGGAATAAGTGCTTCCCTGGCAAGCACAAGGGCCTGAGTTCAATCCCCGATTCCACCAAAAAAAGAAAACGGTATTCTAGTGTCTGGACAATAAATCTCAGAGTCTTTCTTGGCTGCTTACCACTCCACCCTCTTCCTAAAGTCTATATTAACCTTCTATGGGAGAGAAATCTCTTTCTAGACACAGGTACAAATAAAAGGCAACTCTCTACAGGTCAGAAAGGGCCTACCTCAAAAACCAACCATAATTGTATCTTAATCTTGAAACTGCTCAGCCTCTGTAAGTCTCTTGATATGTTTATAGATTTACACACACACACACACACACACACACACACACACACACACACACACCCCAAATTTCTTCAAAGAAACAAAACTAATGTTATCAGTGGATACAGATTTTGGTACTGAGAGTATGTGTTGCTTTACCATATACTCAAACAGATAAAAGAAGCTTTGGAACTGGGTAATGAGTAGATGCTGGTCAAGTTTTGAATTGCATGCTAGAAATGCAGCTTTAAGAACAATTCTAGTAAGATCGCAGGTGGAATGGACTATGTTATTTAAGGCTGAGAAAAAGGCAGTCATTATTATAAACTTAGAGTGTGACTGAACTATGTTGTAGTTTTGTGCAAATGATACAGTTTTTAAGTGATAAAATTGGATATTTAACTGAGGAAATTTCTAAGCAAAGTGCAGCAGGAGTAGTTTGGTTCCTTCTAACTCCTTGCTGTAACATGGTAAAAGAAAGGGATAAACTGAAGAAGGAAACTGTTAAGCTAAAAAGATTCAGAACTTGGGTTTTTCAAATTCTCAACCTATTATTGCAAAAAATGGGAAAACCTATTCTGAAGACAATACTAAAGATGTGATTGAGTATTATTTGATAGTTGATGAGGGCAGGGGAGCTAGCTCAGTAGAATAAATGCTTGCCTGGCAAGTGCAAGGGCCTGAGTTCAATCCCAAGTTCCGCAAAAAAAAAAAAAAAAAAAAAAAATCTGATGGCTTATGACACTGTACAAACAAAACCACTTCCAATTTTAACTGAAAAGAAGGAAATTAAAGAATGCAGATAGATTTCTTGGATTTGCCACATTGCTCTATTTTTTAGAAGGGGAAAATGTCCCCAACAGAGATTCAGAGATCACTAGTTCCTGATTTCAACAGTCAAATGGACTCTCTCTGGCACCTTGAAGACAGAGGTGCTTGGATCCAAGAGGGTGATGCTATACCCTGGTCGGTCTAAAGAGTAGAGTAACCAGATAGAATTGTTTTCAAGCCTTAAGGTCTAATGGAATTTGTCTTGCTGGGCTTAGAACTTGTTTGGGACTTATCACTCCTTCCTAACTTTCAGTTTCACCTTTTGGAATGGGAATATCTACCCTATTTCTGTACCACTATCCTATATTGATAGCACACAATTTATCTGGTGTCTTAGGTTCACAACTGGAAAGCTGTTTTGACTTAAGATGAATCAAACCTCAGATCTCACCTATATTAGATTTAGATATTTATTTTTTGTATTTTAGGGAAGGGTCTAGAGGGTGTTCAGGATCTCACTACTAGATTGGACTCATAATGATCCGCCTGTTTATAGCCTCCCAAGAGCTGGGATTACAGGTGTGTGCCACCATGCTCAGACTCCATTGCTCTCTCAGCACGCCCCAGGGGCAGAAACAGCACAGCAGGCCTGGGGATCAAGCCCCCTAGCCCCTGCGCCTATGCTTTAATCCACTGAGCTATTTGTATTTGGCCAGCCCTTAGATTTAGATGAGACTCTAGACTTTAGAGTTCATGATAAAATGAGTTAAGACTTTAACTTAGGCTATTAAGAAGGACTGAATGTATTTGGAATGGGAGAAATACATGAATATGGGAGATGCCAGAGGCAGAGGGGCTGAGTTGTAACCCCCCCTCCAAAAAAAAAAAATTCCTATATTGAAGACTTAACCCTCTGTTGTAGTCAGGATTTTGCAAAGGGAACAACACAATACAGGACACTTAATTTATAAGAATTATTTTATAATAGTCACTCAAAGAGTCATATACAAAGAGAGTGTAAGAAATCTGTTCACATACATTAAGACCAAAACAGTCCAACTGAAAACTTGGTTCCCATAGCAATGTCCTGCATAATTCCAGCAGAAAATCTAAGTCCATAAAAATTCCCTAGAGTCCAGAACTGGGGATATAGCTCATCAGTATGAGTGCTTGCCTGGCAAGTGCAAAGTCCCTAAGTTTGATCCACATTACTACAAAAAAAAAAAAAGGAAAGACAGAAAAAATTACCTGAAATCCAACTGGAGGCCAAGAGTCCAAAACAGTGTCTCAATGCAAGCTTGTTTTGTGTATTTGCACTGGCAAGGCCCAAAGGTCAGTAATGGAAGGTAGAAAGTCTATGCCAACAGAATGAAAGCTTTATGCTAGTAGACTAAGGGATCTACACTGGAGCCGGGAAGCAACACTCAAGTAAGAACCAGAGCTCCCCTGTAAGGTACCACAGCCATCCCTCAGTGACAAGGTCCTGAGCTCCTCCAATGGTGAAACCAACTGAGCCTATATCAGGAAAGCCAGCATGACAAACTTCTCCAGAATATTGAATCATACACTATCTTCCCCCTACAGCAGAGCTCAAAAGTATAGACCAGAGCTCTCCCAAAGTGAACTATAACCATTTTCAGTGACAACAGGGTCCTGAGTACCTTCTACAATAAGAACAGCCAAGCTCATCAGGAAAGCCAGCATGACAAGCTCTTCCAAGAGAACCAACAGCTCCCAGCAGTTTCCTAACAGCCTTGTTTTCTTCACCAGTTCTGCTTGTTATGGTTCTGGCAGCAATCCTCATTCAGGTGTGCTTCCCACATCCAGCACCATGCAGGTTCAGTTCATCTGGGTGTTGTTGACCACCAGTTGTCAACTCCCACTATACCCTCCATATTAGTATATTTGGAGATAAGTCCTTTTAGAGGATAATTAAGGTTTAATGTGATCATAAGGATGTAGCCTTAGAAGAACCTGAAACAGAGATACCTGTCTCTGTACACTGCTCTAAGGAAACCTGATCATCACACAAAAACATCTGTTTATAAGTTGGCAAGAGTTTTCACTAGAATCTTGCCCTCTGGGAATACTAATCTGGGACTTATAGCCTCTGAAACTGTCAGAAAATAAATTTCTGTACTTGAAGCCCACCAAGTTTATGGTAGTTGGTTATGATAGCTAAGCAGACTTAAGTCAGAGCATATGTTAAAAAGTCATTAATAGCTTTTAAAGCCAAGCATGGTAGCACATGATTATAATCGTAGCACTATGACAGACTGAGGCAGGATGATCCCAATTTTAAGCCCAACCTGAGAATTTAGCAAGTTAGTGTAACTTGGCCAAAAAGTAAGAGCTGGGGATGTAGCTCAAAGTAAAGACCCTGTTTTTATCACCAGTACAAAAACAAAAACAAAACCTAAAACCTAAAGCAGGTTATATATTTGGAAAGCCTTCAAAGTTGGAACATAAACCCCAATATTATAGTTGTCTTAGTGCCCAGAGACACAATCCAAATTTGTTTTTCTATACCTTGGATGTTTGTTCCAGAACTTCCATGATGAATTGATGACACAGAATCTCTAGAAGTGAGAAATACACTGCTACCAACGTGGCCTCCTTGAGTGTTGCTCTAACGGAATGTAGAAATTTTTCATTATGTTGATGGCGGATGACACCAGAGGAATCAGTTGTACCGTGCCTGCCCATGTACATTTATAACTCTGAACAAGCAGAACTCAGATGTGTGCTCAGAAGGCAGCTTTGTCCTCATACAACCCTCAGGTAGTCTCCATCCAGGTCCAGGGTTTGTTCTAGTTCCTGGGGGTACAGAGGAAACAAGGCAGATGGCTGTTCTGCCTGTGGGGCTTGCCCTTTGGTTGGGAAGATGGGCAATTAAAAATAATTTTGAGTAAAGGAGAAATAAGTGGCACGAGACAGAGCATCTGAGTTATTTCTCTGCACACTGAAGTTGGTAGTTAATGGGCAGTGCATGATTTATATTCATACTTTTGGGGTCTACTAATGCATACATGGAAGCACTCCATGTGCTTGCTTGAGTGAATCACAGGTGAGCTTCCTTTGGTCCAGTGACCAAAAGAATCAGTTATAACTCCTAAATAATAATAAAGTACCACTCTGGCCCATGAATTAAGCCATTTTATGTGATTGATCTGAGGCTCACAGCGTCATGATCAGCTGAATACAAGGGCTCTGCCTTCTGATTCAGCATTTTAAAAAGGGAGTGATACAAACTGGGGGCCAGCCTTTTTTCAAGTAGCAGGCCAACCTATTCTGCCTCATAGATGCCCCTGTCTACAACTGTCACCTCTACATGTTCAGAAACTCAGAGATGGATTTGAATTAACATTTTCTGAGATATCAGTGGATATTTTGGTAAAATCACTCACTTATTTTGGTGTGAGGTAGTGATTCAGTTTTTTTATTTCCTGGCAAGTCTCTTAGAGCCTTGAGGGAATAGTTTTAGTAAACAAATAATGTGGTTCTTAGTTTGAGGGAGCAAGGGTTGTGGCAAGGATAAGCAATTTTAAGAATGATAAGCTCTGTCAACTTTGCAGTTGTCTTGTCTTTTGCCTTGAGTTTTCTTATTTTCTTGTGGGTGACCAGATGGCCAAGTTGTAAGTGACGTGTATTCACGGTATCCACAGATCAACCTAGAGCTATCGCTGAAAGTCTCCTCTATACCAAGTCTCACCTTTAGCCATGATCCCAACAAACAGGCAACTGTGCCATTTGGAATAGGCAGGCCCTCATTGACAGCCTGTGTCAGTTCCAGCAGACTGCCTCACATTGTAGTCACAAACAGCCAGAAGATCTCAGCACAGTCTAAACTGTCAGAAGTGTAGTGACATCAGACCTGGGCCAACAAGAGCCTTCCCGGATCTGAGTCAGGTTCCAGAGAGTAAGTCAGTGAGCCCTCCCACAACTTAGGTTTCTGGGCTGTATGAAAGTCCATACAAGCCCCATGGATAGCCATTTTAATTTCAGTTTTCAGTAAAGTAGTTCAAGATTGTTTTATACATCCCTAGAGGTATTTAAAATACCATGCCCTTTTGACAGCGATAGAAGTTGCCTACTTTCACTTAGAAATAGCATAAAAATGTAAAAAATAATAACAGTGCTAAGCTCCTCTCTGAAATGATGGGTTATAGAGTCTCTTTTAGTTTATAGCACTGATAATTGCTGTAGTATAATTGATTTAACTTCCCTTATGCTTGTTTGTTGATGTTTTACAGATGAGATCTATGGAAACAGCCTGATTTCCACTGTAATTGACAGTTGCAACTGCTCTGACTCCAGTGACATTGAACTGAGTGATGACTGGGCTGCCAAGAAATCTCCTAAAATTTCCAGAGCAAGCAAATCACCCAAACTCCCAAGGTAATCTCAGCCTTCAGATGCTTTCCCTTTTCTGTGCTTCTGATATGACTGTATTTGTGCCTGCAACAGAATCCCATCAAAAGTGATACTTGGGGGGGTGCGTTCTGAACCATCTGTAGTCCAGTGGCCCAATTCTAGAACCTTTTCTTGCTCAGATAAACTTTTTTTATATTAAAAGAAAGAAACTGACACTTGTGCAGCAAGATCAACATCTCCTTTTCTTTTCTTACCACCTTTTCTTTGTTTTCCTTCAGGATAGAAAGACACCCAGTAGGAAGTTTGCTAAACCCTCGGAACTTCTCTAGGGGTTATCAACGATGGTAGGTGACATAGGGGTGGCCGGAGCTCACAGGCTTGTTTTTTTTCTTCCAGTTTAAGAAAAGGAAGAAAAAGGTCTTACAGTGGATACAGTGTGTTGATGACAATACCAAATTAAATGCCTACAATGCTGCAATTAGGAAAATTGTAATAAACTTTACCAAGAGAGAGAGAGAGAGAGAGAGAGAGGCTCCTAATTTTTGTGTAAAACTAGAAAGCTAAAACTAGGTGGAGGACCTAGATTGTCAAGGAGGACATCATCTTCTGTGTTGCTACCATCACAAATTGTATGACTTTGAAATTTCCTTCTCTGTGGACATTAATGCCTAAACCAGATCCTCATCAAGATCTTTGCTAACTTTACAGTTCTGTAGTACCATAAAAACTTAAGGTCCACTGTGTGTGTGTGTGTGTGTGTGTGTGTGTGTGTGTGTGTGTGTGTGTGTGTGTGTGTGTGTGTACCACAAATACTTTACCTTAGGACCTTAAACAGCTAGGTCATGGGCAGTTACTATACCAGTGTGTCTATGTCTGGTGCAAAATAATGTGCCTGTGTTCCCAGAAGGTCTTTGTGCTTTTTCATTTGATAGGACTTCTGTCACAGCAGACTAGTTTTGCTTAGCTTTGGATTTCATATGTAAAGAATCAAACAATGCATACCCTTTTTATCTGTTTTTTACTCAGCACAGTAATTTCATCACATATATTAATAGTTTGTTTTTCTTTACTGATCTGTGGAATTATTTCATTGGGATGAATAAATATGTTTATCCTTTTTTTAATCAGTCAATGGATATATAATAGTTTCCAGTTATAAACATTCTTATATAAAACTTTTGTGGCTGTATGCTTTCATTTCTCATACATATGCACATAGAAAGGAAATTGCAGGGTCATACATTAGATATATGTTAAATTTTATTTAAAATTACCAATCCAAACAGTGTCTCAAGGTGGCTATACCAAGTTAAATTCTGAAAAGGGATAGAAGAGAGTTCTAGTTGCCTCCATTCTCACTTACAGATTGATAGTTATTTTAAAAAACAATTTTACCCATTCCGGTGGATGTGTTGTAGTATCTTTTTGTAGCTTAACTGTAGTATCTCCAATGATTGCTGATTCTGAGCACTTTTTCATATGTTTTTCATACAATGATTAGTGATCTAGCTACCATCTTTTGTAAAGTTTGTGTTCAGTTCTTTTGTCCATTTCTTATTGGGCTATTTTCCTATATTTGAGTTATTAATGTTCTCTGCATATAATTAGTGTTTTTGTCATATCTGTATGTTACCAGACAGCTCAGCATAGTATATGAGATTTTATGGTTAATGCCTTTTATGTCCTGTTTAGGAAATACTGCTATACCCTAGGCCATAAATATAGTCTTCTGTTCTGGCACCTTTTAGAATTTCAGTTATTATCTTATATCTCAAATTAATTTTACATCCAGATTCTTTTTACATCCAATTTTTTGTGTGTGAATTAAGAAATAACCCTTTGTTTTTATTTCCATATAAATACTCAGTTGATAGAGAAGTCTGATTGTTTATTTTTCATCTTTATTCTGAACTTTGTAAAAATTATACATAAAATTATAAACTTTTCAACTGAGTGTGTTGGTATACACTTTAATCCCAGCACTTGGGAGGTTGTGTCAGAATCTGCATGAGTTTGAAGGCTACCTATTGAGTTCAAGGCCAACCTGAACTACATAACAAGACCCTGTCTCAAAAACAAGACAAATAAGGCCAGGGATATAGTTTAGTGGCACAATGCCTGCCTGGCAAGCAAAAGTTTGTGAATTCAATTACCAGTAGGGGAGGAAAAAAAAAAAACTTTTCAATACTTGCAGTGTTTTAAGCTTTTGTCATTAGAGGCTGAGAGAGATGTTCCCATGTAAACAGTTAAATCCTTCTTTACCCTATAGATGTCCTTTTAAAGATGTTTCTTCTCTGGCGGGTCCCCTTTTCTCCTTGTCCTTCCACTTAAAATCCCCTCTCCACAGGAGCTAGGCTAATGGTCCTGTCTCAAAGCTTTGATCAATGGCCTCCTATCCTCCCATTCCTCAGGATCCTTGGAGGAGTTTTACATCAGGCTTGCAAGTAATACACAAAAGAGTCTTGGGCTAGGGATGTAGCTCAGCAGCCTGCCTGCCTGGCAAGCATGATGT
This sequence comes from Ctenomys sociabilis, assembly GCA_004027165.1. Lineage (NCBI taxonomy): Eukaryota > Metazoa > Chordata > Mammalia > Rodentia > Ctenomyidae > Ctenomys > Ctenomys sociabilis. The sequence continues at coordinate 39,749 of PVKA01008372.1, forward strand.
CCTGAGTTTGATTCCCAATACCCCCCCCAAAAAAAACCTACAAGAGGCTTAATGCATTTTTTATAGGACATTGTAAATCTTACAGTATTCATTGTTATAAAACTTTCTGGAGTAGAATGACATGAAACATGTATCTTCACATTACAAAGGAAAGAAATCTTTAAGAAACGAAAGTACAGCATAGTATCAAAAGGCAGCATAAAAGCTTTAGATTCACTGGTTTGATTTATTGTAGGCGGTATAAAGTATTAGATAAATCTGTTAAAATTCAGCCTGTCATAGAATTTTTAAAATCATAGTGGCTTTTGGATAAGAAATGACTCTTGCCTTCTTCCATTTGCCCCAAAAATAATTGTGCAAAGATATGTGGACATTTCCACATCTTCTGTAGATAGGTAGAAAGTGAAAAGAGTTAATTTTCTCAGGTTCCTTACAACTAAATCACTTGATCTAATCTCAGTATATTTTTAAATGTTGTATATATTAGTCAGTAGACAGTTGTTATTCTTTATTCATATTCATAAAGCTAAAGCACAAGAGTAAGAGCTTTGTGAAATTAGGGCCCTGGCCACTGAGAATCAACATCCATATCAGACTGTCTAGACAGGGAAGTGGAGTGTTGCTCACTCTCTGGGTGCCTAACTCTTTCTGGTATTGTTTCCACAGGATCAGCATTGAAGCCCGGAAGTCTCCCAAACTGCCCAGGGCTGCTCAGGAGATCTCCCGGTCTCCCCGGTTGCCCATACGCAAGCCCTCTGTTGGCTCACCCAGTCTGACGCGGAGAGAGTTTCCTTTTGAAGACATTACTCAGGTAGTAGAATGTCTGATAATGCTGGCCACCTGGATATGCCACCTTCCTTCCCAACCTGTCTGCCCCATTCACTGCCATACCTGCAAACAGGCCATCTGGCTGTGCTCCCCATGCCTCTCTGCTGGAGGAATCTTCCTCCGGTGGAGCTCTGGCTGAGATACTTCTGCATTTTTCTTCCTTGCTGTACTCAAGCCAATTCTAGTCCTACAGTGATTCCCCAGTTCCTGAGAGAGCCCTGGTCATAGTTCTCAGTCTAGTCCTGCCTGAGTCACCTACTGCATCTCCTCTTCCCTACTTTTACTCTCACTTCCAGACCTGACTCTAATACCACCTCTGTCATGAAGGATTCCTGCACTGGCTCAGGCATGGTAAGGGGACAACAGATGTCTAACTACCCCTGACATCTCTCAGAGACATTATAAAAGTCTCTGTGAGCCTTTTGTCTTCATTAGGTTATAAACTTTTTGAGGAAGTAGATTTTATTCATCTCTATTTTTGCTCCCATGTATCTACTCATGCTTGCACATAGTGATAACTTTTTGAAATATGTTTTGAGTGAGAAAACAGGTAATTTGCTAGTATAAGGATATAATCATTATCAGTGTAGCTCTTTTCAGGGAAAACATCAAGGGCATTATTGGATTCAGATTTAAGATTTTCTCTCTAATTCGTTGATTAAGGGAAAAGGGAAGGAAAGAAAAATATACCCAAATCACTTTGGTAGGCTTTTAAAATTTTTTATTTACTTATTTTTTTTAATAGGATCTCACTATATTTCCCAGGCAAACCTTCAGCTTCTTGGCTCAAGCCATCCTCTGGCCTCAGCTTCCTGAGTAGCTGGGGCTATAGGTGTGCTATCATACCTATCTTTGATAGCCTATTTAAACTTCATACATATAGACATACTGGGAAAGCAAACACTCACTCCTAGCTCAGTGTGCCATCATTAGAAAATGGGAACTCAGCATGCTCCAGTTCGCATCTGGTCTTCAAAAATGGCAGAATTATGGAGGAAACGAAGAAGGGCCTTCACAGTGAACTCTATCCCCAGCTTGCTTTTTTTTCTTTTTGCGATAAAGAGTCTCACTGAATTGACCCAGCTAAGCTTGAATTTTTAATCTTCCTGTCTCAGCCTTCTAAAATATGGGGGTATTAGACTTGCACCACCCTTTCCAGCTCATATCTAACTTTTAAAGCAATAATTTTGTAACATTCTTACAACTGACCCATGGAAATATATCCTTGAATAGGGAAGCAGATAAGAGTTTTCATTTTTATTTTCCTATTTCTCCTCCATAGCACAACTATCTTGCTCAGGTCACGTCCAATATCTGGGGAACCAAATTTAAGATCGTGGGCTTGGCTGCTTTCCTGCCAACTAACCTTGGTGCAGGTAAGAAAACTCATTCTCTTCTCTAAGTGTTCTTGTTAGAAATCAGATCCAAAAATTAAGTTCCAATTTTGGGCAGTTTAAATGATAAAATGAAGTCTTAAAACAGTATACATTAGCAGATTAATGACAAATTGCTCCAATTGAGTCTACCCATTATGATTTTGGAAAAATTAGAATTATCACTTAAATTGGCTTTTGCCACTGGCACTACAGTGGGTTTTTTTTTTTAAAGATAATTCTTGATTTATAAAAGCTAATAGAAATGCATAACTACAGAAATATCCAAAATCTATATCTTAGCTCTCAAAGATTTCCAAATATTTTGTCCACTATGGGCAAATTTTGGTATAGTTTGAGTCCTTGAATCACAAGAAATTTCCAAAGAAAAACCCATTAAAGACATAAGAAGTTGGCTGTTTACAGTATAGTTCTTAGTGGTAAATATTTATGAATTTCATTTCTCAGCTCATTCTGGTCTTGAGCTGATCATAATAAACATTCAGTCCATGGGAAGTTGAAGGCTGAAAAAAAAAAGTGAAACAAGAGAGTACAAACCTAGTCCAGAACCCATACTTGGGTACTCATCTGTGTTCTAAATGTGTAGTTAACCACTTGTCCTCTTTACCTCAGAGATAAAAATGAAAATGCAAAATATTGTTTTCAAACCAACTTCCTTCTGCTGGGTAGATTCCTCTTTGGACTGAGGAGTTACTCTCATCTTCCTTAGTTGCTTGCTTGTTCCTAGTCTACACATCCTCCATGATACCAAGTAGGGCTGTGACCCTTTAACTCAGATGTGTTCTATGTAAACTACAATTATTTTTGAAAATTTTTGAATCTGTAAGAGTTGTTTCATACACAGATGCTTTAAGTTATTTTTGCAAAAAAAAAAAAAAAAAAAAGTATTTTTGCAAATTAGATATTTAGAAGGCCCGTTGGTACGTGTGCATCTTCAGAGACTTATTAAAGAGCACTCATTTGGATTTTTCATTTTGAGGTTTCTCAGCTCAAAGAAAAAGAAGAATAAAAGTAAAACATAAAACAGACTTGGAAATAACAATATACCATCCCTGTGTGTAAAGCAAAGAAAATTTACAATGTTTTCATCAACCTGGAAACACACTAGTGACCACAGAAGTTTGTTCAGGTATTCATCAGTGCCCTATTGACAGATGTGGTTGATTTTTTAATAAACACTGAGAATTTGGCTATCTGCCTTTAATAAATATTGGAAAAAGGAACTGAAATATGAATTTACTTAATGGATCTTTTCATTCTTCCTTTATTTCTTATATGAATAGATCCACAAATAAACTAACAAGGACCTTAAAATGAGAGAGCCTCTGAGTGCTCTGAACACCTACTGCTCCAGATGACTCAGTTGAGTACCTAAGACAAAAACTTGCTCTATGAGTGTTAGCAATGACTTTTTACTCTTTGAAGGGGGCTAAAGTAGGGGCACTCAAACTCAGGACTTTGCACTTGCCAGGTAGGCACTGTATTTGGATACATATAGCTAAAAGAATTTTCCACTTATTCTACTAGACAAAAGTAATTAACTCTGTGATTCTAGAAGATATATATGGTACCCCATTAAATGTTTTTAAAAAACAATATATACTGCTTTGCTCTAGTGGATGTAGGGCTGGGGATATAGCTCAGTGGCACAGCACCTGCCCAGTAAGTGTAAGGTCCTGAATTTAATTCCCAGTATGCCTCCCCCCCCAAAAAAAAACACAAAATCTAGTGGATGCAAAAAGTGAATATTGTTCCCTACGTTGGATAATTTGTTTCCTTTAGTCAGACTGTCTGGCCCATGAAATTTTAATTTTTGTACTTCTAATTTTAAGAATATATAATAGATTCAAAATTCAGATTTGTACTAATAGTGTTTTAACAGGATATCTTGTCTGCATCTTATACTATTAATAACCACTATGCAGATAACAATATTCAATATATTAATTACTGTCCTATTCAGTTTTGAAACTGTCTCATTGCTATTTATGTCCAATAAAATCAATTTAAAAAAAGATTCAAAATTCAGAAAATTCAAAGGAGTGGATAATAAAAATCTCTCTAATCATTACCCCCAACTACCAGTTTTTTTCCCTGTAGGCAACTGATGATGTTTTGCTAATCCCTTCTTGGGATTTTATCTTTTTTTAAATTGTTCTTTCTCTATTTAAACAACAAAGAGTATTACTTTTAATGCATGAAATATTAAGCTGTATAGAGCCATTCACAACTTTTCCACCAAAATTTATATCATGTTTTTCTTGAGAACAAAGCAGTGAACACAGAGGTAAAGCCATTCCTGCTGTTGGCTAGAAAATCACGTTAGCCACCAGTCCCTTGCACCGAAACTTCAACAAAGCAACAGCTCTGCCAAAGCAATGCCTGCCCCTCAGGCCAGGGATGTTCAAGGACTGACTATAGAGATGGGATGTGGCTCATCAGGATAAGTTAATCTGTAAAGAACCTTTGTATTTACCTGTCCCTGGAGATAGTATTAAGGCCTTTCACCCTAATTTTAACCTCTTGTGAAATTTCATTCCAGATTTGTTACTGGTGTTTTGTTGTTGTTATGGTTTTTTTTTTTTTTTTTCGTGGTACTGGGGATCAAACTCAGGACCTTGCACTTGCCAGGCAGGCACTTATTCCATTGAGCTATCCCCAGTGATTTGTTACTTTTTAATTTATTTCTCTCTAAATATTTCAGTTGTAACCTAGGCTTTTTCTTAAATATTCCTTTTAACTAAGTAAATCTTGAAGATAAAAAAAACTGTGTGGAAGTTCCATATATAGATCTCTGTCATAATCATTATGTTGAAGTTGAAAGATAGTAAGGCAAGAATACAGTCCCAAATGATGACATCATTCTATTTCTATGTGATGCTTATAACCTGTCCCCTACCTGTTGCTTTCAAGTAGCTCCTTGAGTCCCCAATGTTTCTTGAACTTGGCATTCTCATTACCACATTTTCACTAAATTATCCTTCTGTAGATGAAATTTTAAGAACTGTTTACTATGCCTGTTTATTACTCACCTCCATATGTATTTAAGTCTTGAGATGTTTTTGGGCTGGCAAGATAGCTCAGTGGACTAAACGCCTACTTAGGTAAACGCACAGGACCAGGGTTTGATCCCCAGTACCTCATGCTGCACCAGCCCCACCCTCAGGTACACTGGGCTGGGGATGTGTCTGGGTGTGGTAACACAGGCCTATAATCCCACTACTGGGAAGGCTGAAAATAGGATCACTGCAAGTCTGAGCTGCATAGTGATACCCTGTAACTAATACATACATTTAAAAAAAAGATGTTTTTGACATTGAAAATTCTTGGTTCTAGCCAGGCGTGGTGGCACATGCCTGTAATCGCAGCATTTGGGAGGCTGAGGCAGGAGGATTGCTGTGAGTTCAAGGCCAGCCTGGGCTACAAAGTGAGTTTAAAACCAACCTGAAAGACCCTATTTCAAAAACAAAACAAAGAATTCTTTGTTTATAGACAGCCGACTATTGGCAGAGTATCCAAGCTACACCAAGTATTTACCATTGCTGAGTCTGAAACCATGCCCTGTATGGCTGTGTTTAAGTCAGGAGAGATAAAGAGCCCCTTGGGCTCTTGGCACTGCCTGTGCCGATTTGTCCTCATGGCAGAGAACATGGCCTTTCATTCCTCTTCCCAAGACCCCACTGGTTCTGTGGCTCTCCTCCACTATGTCTGTATTAACTGTGTCCTTCTTCCTCTCCATAGTGATCTATAAAACCAGCCTGCTGCATCTCCAGCCACGACAGATGACCATCTATCTCCCAGAAGTTCGGAAGATTTCCATGGACTATATTAACTTACCTGTCTTCAACCCAAATGTTTTCAGTGAAGATGAAGATGATTTACCAGGTGTGTCCACATACATGGACTTGTGTATCATGGTCCTTCTTATGCAAAGAGGGCAGAGTGGTAAGTTGCCTGCCACATTAGTCTGGAAAAGGCATACTCAGCTTGGTAAGGTTGGAAGATGGAGTGTCATGTCCCAGCACAAAGACCACTGAGGGGTACCTCTTTGAGAAGGAGTGGAGCTGTCAGAGCATGGTTCCTTAAAGTGGCAGTGGTCTCTCACAATAATAGACTACTTCTCCCATCTGCCAATAACCCTCTTAGTCATTTGCCAGATAAAGGTAAGTTACCAGGAGTAAGATCAGAGCTGAAACCCATCTGAGGGTCTTGACCAGACTTTGTCCTTTCACCCTCACATAGAGAGGATGCTTATGATACCCACAGAGCCCTGTGTCTCAAGTTTGTCCTATGTCCAGGATACAAGAGTGTGCTGCACTGCTCTGCTTAAAAGCTCAGCCTGAGTTAAAGGTACATCTGGTACAGTTTTTAAATTCCAATTTTACAAATTGTCAAGTAGTTATGGAATCTAGTTTGTTTTCTAATAGGAAGATCCTAAAAGGATCCTGTGTTAATAGTTGAGTGATTTCTAGTCTATCAATTAGTTATATGTAACTGTTCTCACTTATGCTAGGGAACTTCAAACATTTGCTTTTCTAAATCTACTTGTACTTTCATAGATACAGAGATTTCTCCATTTCTAACATCAGTATCTTCAATTTGATGAAACATCATGGACTTGAGCTTCATAACACATCCTCTGCTTTTAGATTGAGAAATATCTTTTAAACTTTCCCTTAGTACCTTCATGTTCTCCCCAAATACAGCACATATAGGCCTCTCACATATTCAGTTTTTCCTGAAGTTTTCTTTACTGTCTCTGGCTTCAGTGAGAGGAAAGAATATACGGTCTTAGGGCTTATAACTAATGATGATGGCTCAATAAAGACACTTCTTTTTTAGAATGAAAGGTGACTGTTACATGTGTTCCCTATAGGCCAGAGGAACGTCAGGAAAAGGGATCTGAACAGGAATGATAGGAAACTTGATAGAAATGATAGGGGCTTGCATTGGTGCAGCCAGAGAATAATTGTGTCTCATTAGAGCCTCAGGAAGGGAAGGCAGTTAGTTATAGGCTCCAAAAGCAGGCTTTCCTTTTTTTTAATGTGTTGCCAGTTACTAAACCCAGGGATACTCAAGATACTCACCCACTGAGTTGTACCCTTAGCCCTTTCTATTTTGAGACACAGTCTTGCTAAATTGCACAGGTTGGCCTTGAACTTGTGATCTTTCCTTATAGCCTCCTGAACATTTGGAGTTACAGATGTGTGCCACCATGACTGGTTTGTGGGCTTCGCTTTTGTTAGGCTAGAATGCATTCTGGCCTTCTGATACTAGGTCAGCCAACCTGTTGGATCCTGTTTCCAGCTTCTAGTTATTACATGACTGTTATCACCAGGCTTCAGGCAGTATCCTCTGAACAGAAGCCACAGTGGCTCAGTGAGTCTAAAGGAGCCAAACTGGTAGGTTGTTTGGTGGGCATTTTCATCAGACAGCAGCTCTGAGCACCTGGTTGCAGGTAACTGTTCACATGCATGTTTCATGAGATTCCCACCCTGAGGGAGTATTTCATAGGGATATATTCAGCATGACTACTTACATTGTTCAAAATGCTATAAAGCAAATAAATTAAGAAATGGACCTTCACCTAATATGCACATTTGCTGGAGGATTCTTACTGTTTTTCTATAGTATTTTATGTGATTCTATAGAAACTGAATTTATATACAGATTTTAGATACACATCTATTGTGACACTTTCCATTATCAATCAATTCATATTTATAGACAAACCTGCTTGGAAACTCAAACACTGTGAGTCTCGAGTGGAGTCCTATATTATACTGTCCTTTTCTTGCATAAAAAGGTGGGCTACCATTAAGTATTATCAGTAAAAAAAAGTTGTTATTTGTGTGATATCATTCAGGTATAAAGTACCAAATTCACATTCAAACATATTCCTCGAGAAGCTCTGACAATGCCCTTGACCTATAAATAGTGAGCAGGCTACCCAGAAGACCCCCCCACCAATTTCCTATGTATCTTCCTAGAAATACTAGAGATGGTTTGTGAATGGCACACCTTTCACCAAGCGATCATATCTCAGTCTCTAGCAATTGCATTCTGCATGCAAAGGGTGAGATGAGTCCAGATCTAATGCTTATACTGACCCAGTGTCATGACACTGTTTGCAAGTAGTTCCTTTTTTTAATTTCTTTCCAGTGACAGGAGCATCTGGTGTCCCTGAGAATAACTCACCTTGTACTGTGAACATCCCTATTGCACCGATCCACAGCTCTGCTCAAGCTATTTCCCCCACACAGAATATAGGGCTGGTGCAGTCCCTGCTGGCCAATCAGAATGTGCAGCTTGATGTCCTGACCAATCAGACAACAGCTGTGGGAGTATCAGAACATATAGGTGACAACGTGACCCAGTACCCAGTACCCAACAGGTACTCCAACCCTGGACAGGTGATTTTTGGAGGTATGGAAATGGGCCGCATCATTCAGAACCCTCCTCAGTTGCCCTTGCCGCCGCCTCCGCCGCCGCCCCCACCGCCACCACCACCACCACCACCACCGCCGCCGCCACCACCACCACCTCTACCTCTACCACTACCACTACCACCACCACCACCACAGGGTGTCATGCAGCTGGCTGTGGTGGACCATGGAGACCGAGAGCATGAGCACTTGCAGAAGCCGGCCAAGGCCCTGCGACCAGTGCCTCAGCTAGCAGCTGAGGGGGACGCAGTAGTCTTCAGTGCCCCCCAGGAGGTCCAGATGACAAAAATGAATCCCCCACCCCCCTACCCAGGAACCATTCCTGCTGCCCCAACCACTGCTGCACCTCCACCACCGCTGCCACCACCTCAGCCCCCAGTGGATGTGTGTCTGAAGAAGAGTGACTTCTCCCTCTACCCTACATCAGCACATTACCAGCCTCCCCTAGGCTACGAGAGGATCACCACCTTTGACAGTAGCGGCAATGTGGAGGAGGTGTGCCGGCCTCGTACTCGAATGCTCTGCTCCCAGAACACCTATACCCTTCCTGGTCCAGGTAGCTCAGCCACCTTGAGGCTTACAGCTGCTGAGAAGAAGGTCTCCCAGCCCTGTGCCAGTGCTACCCTGAACCGCCTGACTGTCCCTCGCTACTCCATCCCCACAGGAGACCCACCCCCATATCCTGAGATTGCTAGCCAGCTGGCCCATGGGCGGGGCACTGTCCAGAGACTGGATAGCAGCCTCATCCATGCCACCCTGCGGAGAAACAATCGTGAGGTTGCTCTCAAAATGGCCCAGCTGGCTGACAGCTCCCGGGTCCCGCTGCAGCCATTGGCCAAGCCCAAGGGTGGCCCTGGTGGAACTGTGGCACAACTCCCAGCACGGCCCCCACCAACCTTATATACCTGCAGCCAATGTAGTGGTGCAGGACCCAGCCCACAGTCAGGAACCATCCTGGCCCATGCTGTCAGCACCTCCCCACTAGCTTCCCAGTCCTCTTACAGTCTCCTGAACCCACCTGACAACACCCGGGACCGTACTGACTATGTAAATTCAGCCTTCACAGAAGATGAGGCTTTGTCCCAGCACTGTCAGCTTGAGAAACCCTTGAGGCACCCCATGCTGCCTGAAGCTTCTGTCACCATGAAGCGACCTCCTCCTTACCAGTGGGACCCTGTGCTGGGCGAGGACGTTTGGGTTCCCCAGGAAAGGACAGCACAGCCTGCAGTGCCCAACCCTTTGAAACTGCCCCCTCTGATTCTAGGGCAGGGCCAGCATCTGGATGTGGCCCGGGTACCTTTTGTCTCCCCCAAGTCTCCCACCAGCCCTACTGCCACTTTCCAGACAGGCTATGGGATGGGAGTACCATATCCAGGAAGCTATAATAACCCCCCTTTGCCTGGAGTACAGGCTCCCTGCTCCCCCAAAGATGCCCTGTCCCCAACACAGTTTGCACAACAGGAGTCTGCCGTCATCCTTCAGCCAGCATATCCACCCAGCCTCTCCTATTGCACCTTGCCCCCTATGTACCCAGGAAGCAGCACATGCTCCAGTTTACAGCTGCCACCTATCGCCTTGCACCCATGGAGTTCCTACAACACCTGCCCACCCATGCAGAACCCCCAGGGCACTCTCCCATCGAAGCCCCACTTGGTGGTGGAGAAGCCCCTCGTGTCCCCACCGCCAGCTGACCTCCAAAGCCACATGGGCACTGAGGTGATGGTAGAGACCACAGACAACTTCCAAGAAGTCCTCTCCCTAACAGAAAGCCCAGTCCCCCAGCGGACCGAAAAATTTGGAAAGAAAAACCGAAAGCGCCTGGATAGCCGAGCAGAGGAAGGAAATGTTCAGGCCATCACTGAGGGCAAAGTAAAGAAGGAGGCTAGGACTTTGAGTGACTTTAATTCCCTCATCTCCAGTCCCCGCCTGGGAAGAGAGAAAAAAAAAGTAAAGAGTCAGAAAGACCAACTGAAGTCAAAGAAGTTGAACAAAACAAATGAATTCCAGGACAGCTCAGAGAGTGAGCCTGAGCTCTTCATTAGTGGGGATGAGCTGATGAACCAGAACCAGGGCAGCAAGAAGGGGTGGAAGAACAAGAGAAGCCTGCGGACAGCCAGTGAGCTGGAGGAGTTTAAGTGCCGCAAAGCCAGTGAGAAGGAGGATGGGCGGCTGGGTAGCCAGGGATTTGTGTATGTCATGGCCAACAAGCAACCTCTGTGGAACGAGGCCACACAGGTGTACCAGCTGGATTTTGGAGGGCGGGTGACCCAAGAATCAACCAAGAACTTCCAGATCGAGTTGGAAGGGCGGCAGGTAAGGATCTTGCAGCACTGTAACTGCTGGGTGAAGGATATCAGTGCTTTTGGCTCCCTGGGAGTCAAAAGTGGAGTTCTGAATTGTACTATTGTCCTTTTCTTACATAAAAAGGTGGGCTACCATTAAGTATCATCAGTCAAAACTCAAACACTGTGAGTCTAGAGCGGAGCATATGTTAAAAGGTCAAGCCAGAAAGGAAATCAGCAAGTATCATCTAGGTGGAGCCAGTTTGGTTTATAATATACCCACTGTAGTCTTATGTATTTATTCCATGTACAAGAGGTGTGTGTGTGGGGGTGACTTGTAAAGAAAATTTATTCTACCACTCATGGCATGTGTTCTCTCAAAGTTTGGAGCTTTCCAGCCTTTGTTTTTGTTTTGTTTTTTTTCTGGTTCAAAAAAGTCTTTATCAGATATGCAGAGAACATATTTATACTCCTCCTTACTGGTGTTTCCTTTGGAGGCACCATATATTGCCTTATTCATAAGGAACTATCTCATTGGTTGTGCTGTCTGCTTCCTTCAGTAACCAGCAGGTCTGGTGGCCTCCTTTCCTGCCTTGTTTTCTTTTTGTGTCTCCTCCACCCCCTCCAATCATGTGATTCTATCTGAAAGAACTGACCCTTGCTCAGCCATGCACTGCTTTTGTCTGAAGAATGTTAAGTTTCTTTCCTCCCCTTCCATCCCTATACATAGAAACCCATGAACTTAGCTTCCCATTTCCCTAGTTAAATCAGTCTTCATTGGTGATTTTGTTATGCTAATAAGTAGGATTCACATGTTTAGTTAGTATGGCTGTTTTTTCTAGATGTACTAATGTCTTAGTTTTTGTTTATTGGCTGTTGCTTACTTCTGCATACTTATTACTAAGTCATTTCCTCAGTTCTCTAACATAAAGTAAGTCTTTTCTGGATACAGGTGTGCATAGTGGGTGAGTTGTCAGTTGTCCCTACTCCACCTTGTATGACTACTTAATTCTGCTGCATAATTTTCCTCTTTGTTGTGCTAGAAATTCCGTTTTTAAAAAAAATTCTCATTTTTTAAAAGTTTTTTTTGTTTTGTTTTGTTTTTAGTAAGAGTCTACAGGATTTCACTGTATAAATCAGACTCGTAGTGAACTACCTGTGTTCAGCATCATGCCCAGTAGTCACCATCTCAGTATGGCCCAGGTGTGGGCCAGCACAGCATTGTAGATCAGACCCTGGCCACTGCATCTGCCTAAGCAGGCACTTTAATCCCCTGAGCTATTTGGCTAGCTCTCATTTTTTAATTTATATTTTAATTAGTGCACTTGTCAACATTTATCAAGTACCTTTTATGTACCTGGCAGTCTTCTAAGTCAATAGTGGGCAAAACTGTGGCCATGGCTCACTTTGGCCTAGTGCTTCTGTTGGTAAAGTTGTTTTTTTGAAAGATAGCCCTGCTCACTCACTCAAGTATGTTATCTAGAGCTACTTTACCTGCTGTTAACAGACTTGAATGGGTATGGCAAAGATTATATGACCTACAAAGCCTAAAAGTTTTATTGTAATATTTAAAATATTTATTATTTTTATTATTATTTGTAGAAAACTTGCCAACTCTTGCTCTAAGTGAGAAATTATAGTAGTGAATAAAATAAGATTGTCACTGCCATGATGGAGCTTCCAAAAGTGAGAGACCACAAATGAATCAGTATATATCCTACAGAATAATGTCTTAAACTCATTTGCTACAGAAAGTAGTGTGCTCACCTTCATAGGAAGGGTGAGGAGGTGATTTTGCTATCTGGGTAAGGGATTGGAGGGGACTTCTCTGAGGCAGAAATATTGTACAGTTTTGCTTGATACTTCTCTGAAGCTTTTTAGCCTATGGATTCTCCTTTTCTCTCTCTGCCCTTCATGAAGAACCCACTTCATTGCCCTGTAGAGTTCCCTGTGTTCTGTTTATTGCTTCCCTTTTCATTGTCACAAGTTCCTTTGTCATTTCCTTCAAAGTTTTTAGATTAAAAGCTTCATCATATTTAGTCTTTTTGTTAGCAAAACTGTCTCACAGGTTGTGCTGTCTGCTTCCATCAGGAGCTGGCAGGTCTGTGACCTATTTCCCACCTTGTTTTCCTCTTATGCTTTGTTCCTCACCTCCCACCAGGTGATGCAGTTTGGGCGGATTGACGACAATGCGTACATTCTAGACTTCCAGTACCCCTTCTCAGCTGTGCAGGCCTTCGCAGTTGCCCTGGCCAATGTGACTCAGCGCCTCAAATGAAGAGACTGGTGTGGGAGGAGATGCCAAGGAACCTTTCAAGAAGAATCTATGTGGCCAGATCCCCAGGAAGACCAGAGACAACATTGCAACTGGATGAGCCCATGAGGCCAAGAAGAGGCGCAATGACCATTAGGCGTGGTTGTTTATTTGATTATCTTTATGGTCTGTCTTTCTTTTCTTCTTTCAGCAGAATGGTATTTAGAAGCCAAGAGTGTCTAGTGCCTGTTGTTCTTTCAGGAAATGTATCTTGGCTGTGGAATGTTCTACTGAATTTGCTTCTCAGCAACCAGGACAAGGGCCTTTGAAGAGAAGACAGACTGCCTTCTAGCCTGCTGTTCTTTTAGAAGGAGTATGCATTAGTGTTCATTCTCTACAACATCTTGTCTGTTTTCACTAGTACACAGTAAAAACAACCAAAGCCCAAAGATTCAGGTTGTCTTGAGGAGGGCAGCATTTAATTCTCATACTTTATGCTACCTCCCAAAGGTGATTGGACAAATGAAGGGCCATTGGGCAAATGCACTGTTTAATTAATGAGAGTAGACTCTGTATAGGGTACTGTCAACAGGATAAGTGTGATTTGGTCATTAGTGGTGTCCAGGAAGGGCTGATGAATGAGGAGGTGTAGACAGGCACTGCAAATACCTGTGTGATTCAGTAGTATGATTTGTATAAGGGTCACACTGCTCTTCCAAGGATGTTCATGTTGGAAGACTACTGGTTTCATCAGTGTGTCTCATAGGATCAGTGATGATTGTTCAGTAAGATCAACTTACTGAAGGAGAAGGTAAGACATAATAATGGAAAGATCCCAGCCTAGAGTAGGTCTAGGGATTTCTCAGTGTGGTAGTCAATCACTAGATGCCCCACTTGCTAAAAACAGCCTGTATTCTCTTTATCTCACTTATTGTTTAATACAGAATACATTATTGTAAATGTGATCTCTCCCATTAGGTGTCATTGTTCTATCCTTTCTCAAAGTGTGGGTCTTACTTGTATAAAAACTACTCCTATCCTCCTATTGGTTATATTTAAATTCAAATGACTAGAAATATTTTTCATCAAGAAATATAATCCACCAAATTTTTAGACACTTACCAGATATTAAAATATAGGTGTATGGTCAAATTTCTGATTGACATTCTATACTTTTTAAAAGAAAAAAAGAGCTGTTTATTAATTCTATACACTGTTCACTTAGGAAATAAGCCACTGGGAAAACATTGTTAAAATTATTTTAATTAAATTAAACTTAAAACATTTGGTTAAGTTTTGTATTAAGCTTTTAACTTCCTATAGTTGTTTTAAACATTAGGGAAGAAAGTGGCCCATTCATTTCTTGAAGCAAAATGACACTACTCTCCATTCTTTCCAAACAAGAGCCTTTTGGAAAAAATACAGACTGCCTTCTAGCCTGATGTCATGGCTGTAATGACAAGTTTTTTAAATATGGTACAGTCTATATCCCATCTAATACTGGAGTTTTCCACTTTATAATAAAAAATATTGGACCTACTTGTTCAGTGAGTATGGTAGTTAGGTGGAGTTCCAATTTGATTGGCTTTGGGATCCCCAGAAAATGTGCTTTGGTGAAGCATATGTCTAGGTGTATCTGGGCGAATCATAAAGGCATAGCCTTCGGGTCTGTGTAGTCCCTTTCTCTCTGGCACTTTTTCCTTGCTCCTTCTGAGAACTAAATAGCTTTGCTCAGCCACACCCTTCTGCTATGATGTCTCTGTCTTTGGAGCTAGTCCATCATGTGTTAAAACTGAGCAAATTAAACCTCTCCTTCTTTAAGGGGTATTGTGTGTCAGCAATGAGAAAGCTGATTATTACAGTGAATAAATTCTTTCACAAATTAGCAATGTATTCAAAATTATCTAATTCACTCTTATATGAGTTTCTGTAGCTTGATATGATGTCTCAGTGCTTATTAGTTGTGCAATAAGTTATAGTCTGTTTTGGAAATAATTTAAATGTGATTTCTCTGTTTTGTTGTCCAAGAGATGATATTTATCTTGCTTTTCATAATATTCTTAGGAATTATTTTGTTACTATGTATTGGTGAGTTATGCCCATTTTATTATTTATTTAGAAAAATAGTACCTTTGTACTACTTTGTAATGACTTATTTGGTAGCAGTATATTTTGCTGCAAGAAATAAACAGGATATGATATGATGTTTTTGCTGGATAATTTGTAACTTTTTATAATTGGGGAAAATCCTATTAATCTTTTAAAAGTAATTCTTTTTAATTTTGTGGAACTGATTGTATGCAGTGGTGAATATTTCTTTGAGATAGCTTATCCTAAAATAATATTTTCCTTACTTTGAAAAATGTTTTTAATAAAAAATAAAGGGTAATAGGAAATGAGAAAGGGAGAGGTGTTAGAGAAGAATAGCAGAGGAAGTAACTATTGGGAAATAAGCTTCAGTTTGTTAGTTCTGATTAGTTTTTGAGCTATAAAGACCACCAAAGAATACAGTTTAGAGCTTCTGTTTATAAGAACAGATACAGGGGGAATCTATTCTCAAAAGATTTTCCTTGCAGGCAAATCTGTCCCTACAGTGGCTGCCAGCCCACTCCACCCACCCCAGGCTGAGAAAGAATGAGTCATAGCTGCAGGCCAGGCAGCAGCTGTGGCTGCAGCAGATGTGATACCTTGTTTTCCAAGTGAAGGTAGTAGTTGTACTTGTTTAAAAATTACTTTCAGTCAAGTTTCATTGATTAAATACTACTAAAGTTAAGACTTTAAGTAGCAGAATTCTAAGTACATGTTTATTAAAACCAATTTGTAAGTATCAGGATACCTCATTGACCTGCTAAATTAAAAAAAAAGATTATATAAAGACTTTTTGGAGGAAATGGTATATTAACAAACATAAAAACCAATTTTGAATTTGTTTAGCTCTAACTTGATGAAACCAAAGGTGTCATGGTTGTATGCACAGAAATACCCAGTGAATGTATATCCTGAGAAAAATTGGGACCAAAGAAGGAAAAAGCTCTGAAAGCTCTAATGACAGTGTAAATCACACACATTAGCAGGTCAATATTTTTCATGTACAGCTGTTGCTCCCACATCAGGTGCCCCACACAGACTTGTAGAAACATGTAATTTTCATTCTGTCAGCACAGCAGATCAGGAGGCCCTGGCATTGAGCCTGTACTGTCCTACATTTAGAAGGTGACAAACCCATGGGACTGTCAGACTTCTCTCTTCATCAGTAAATTATGAGACGTATATGGACAATCTCAACTCCTTTTCAGCTCCAATAGCCCAGGAATTTGGGATTTGATCTTCCCACTTCAGAAGTGTGGAAAATATGTTTTAAAACATTGGCTTTTTATAGAGAATTTCTTTACCTGAGTCTATGTGAGCTGTCTACTGAATATAAGCCAGTGCACTTAACATAGCATCTTAAGAAATGCATTTGGATTCATGCTTGTTCTTGAAAAATTACACACAAAAGCATGGATTCTAAGCAAGACAAGTCTCTAAGAGTGTGCTCTACTCGGTGGCTGTCCTTGAGAACAGACAAAAAAAGTGCCCATTTGCCTTCAAACCCTGCAGGTGGATTTGGAGAGAATAGAGGCATATAAACATAGGTGGGCTTGCTATCTTTACTGTGTTTCAAGTGTCACACTGCCTTTAGATACAGAAGGTTGAAGGAACTTGTGAGAAAAGAACACATAGTGTCTCTGTGAGCTGCAGATCACTTGTCTGGTTGTAAACAAAGTTAGCTGAGACAGAACATGTCAGAAAGGTTATTTGAGTTCCTCGGAGTTTGTACGCAAACACAACTCAGAACTCAGTGCATTTGTTTGTTTCCTTATCTCTGGCTGTTAAATTCAAGGGTTGTGGCTTATTTTGTTTCCATTTTCTTTGGCTTTGTGCAATTTTCTTGTAACTTTTCTTGTACCTGTATATTCTGTTTACAAGTTCTTTTTAAAGGAAGGGATAGAATTCTAAAATCTCATTTATTGTAGATAAATTTTTTCATGTTGTAGAAAAGCATGGATTCTGTGTGAAAAAGGCACTGTATTATTTACCAAAGGGGTATTGTTTTTGCATTTGTTTATAAATGCATTATTTTGGTACTGTAAATTTGGACATAATTTTTTAGTTTATTACTACTGGCACTTTTTTCTTCTTTCCTTCCTTTCTACCTCTTGTCTTTTATCTCTTGTTCCCTTCTCTCTTTCCCCTCCCATA
Organism: Ctenomys sociabilis; assembly: GCA_004027165.1. Lineage (NCBI taxonomy): Eukaryota > Metazoa > Chordata > Mammalia > Rodentia > Ctenomyidae > Ctenomys > Ctenomys sociabilis. Next base: position 57,195 of record PVKA01008372.1, read on the forward strand.
AGTGTGCAGTGCAGATGCACAGGTCCCAGACCACACAAAACCACCAGCATGTTATTGTCTAGACCTTGAGAGTGGTGTACACTTCTTTGTGTACTTAAGTTCTTCTAATTTCTTTTAACATTCTGCTTTGTTTCACTTTCCAAGCAAGATCTGTTGAGATTCCCAACTGCATTTCAATGAACTGTCCCTTATTTGCCCTTCTCCTTATGTATTTTGTGTATTTAAATGTGCAGAAGGTATTCTAGAAGGAATTAATGGTTTGCATTCACAATGATGTGATTTGTCCAGAATATTTTGTTTTTATAATTGAGATGGTTTGATCTTATTTTTTCTTTGATGATTTAAAATTGTAAGAGTTGTCCAGCTATTGCTTAATAAAATTTTGCAGATCAAAAAAATCAGTTGCTCATGTGCAGAATTCAGATGTGGATCTTGAGTGCTTTGAGAAGAAGTCGTCTCACACCACTGACCTGACCATTTGCTTCACAGGTCTCTTGGAAACTGCCAGCTGTTATTTGAGACTCATGGGCCCTCTCATTGTGTGTTATCACTTTGTGAGGACAGAAATTGTTTTATCTTGGTAATGGATTGATTTGAATTAGCTTGAATGCACCCAAAAGATCTGAGGTGCTAAATATATTAACACTTTCTTTGTTACTTTGTAGGAAATGTAATAAAACCAAATTTGAAGCAATTCAGCTATAAAGTGCTAATATAACTTTTTATTACTAATGAGTGCTTGCAAATTTCCTTTCCCCTGCAGTTACCTATGGCCACAGAAAACTGATACATCCTAAATGTATGTATCTGTAAGCATTTACTACTACTCCTTTGGTCTCTTTCAGCAATAAAAATAGGTAAGTATTGATTAGGACTTTAGGAGACAAAAGAATCTAAACCACTGTCAACTCCCAACAAATTCTAATTATGAAGTGTTTTTAATTAATTATAAATTTATATAATAATTATACATGGCTAACTCCCTTTAATCTTGTATAAGAAAGTGTATCTCATTTTATACTGTGAAAGCTCCTGAGCATTGAGCGTATTCTTTACATTCTCATCACTTAGTCCAAGTAGCTAAGGAGACCTGCCAAAATCAAGTTTTCCCGTAACCACCATTCCCTTCACAAACAAAAAACACCAACAGTTTTTATCTGGGGCTACCAAAAATATCCACGTCTAGGATTGTCATCTCCACCAAGCCTGTGTTCAGTTTTGGGACCAGTGTTAACAGAAGTAACTTAAATTTAAAGCCCTGATAAAAGAATTTAGCAAATCCTTAATATATCCCCAAACTTTTCTGTAAGGGATATATTCTATTTTTATTGTATTTTTTTATTGTTTTCCTGATAGCATTAAAAAAAAAAGTAGGGAATCCATTTTACTTTCCTGTCCTAGCCCCAAAACTGAGTGTACAAACAACTACTTCATAGAGACTACATTGCAGTTTGCCAAGGAGGTAGAAATACTAAGCATAGCTAAATTTAATTCTGTTATTGAAAGTCTTTTTTTTTTTTTTTTGGCAGAACCAGGGTTTGAACTCAGGCCCTTAGCACTTGCCAGGAAAGTGCTTATTCCACTGAGCCATCTCCCCAGCCCCTAATTCTGTTATTGAGCAGATCTTTTGCTCCCTTTCAAATTGGAACATTGAGAAATTAAAATGATTTCTAGGTTCCATAAACAAAAACCAATCCTGAAACCAGTCGCAGCCATGCATGCCTATAATCTCAGCATTTGGGAAGTAAGGCAGGATTGTGAGTTTGGGGCCAGGCTGTGCCACATAGTAATACCCTGTCAGAAGAAAACAGAACAATTCCAATATAGAATCTTAAGATTTCTAGGTCACTTTGCTGAATAGACCTAATACATTTCCAGCTTCTCACTCTAGTTGGTAATGATTGGTTTCTAATGAGCTATGAGTCATTTATATTTAGTCATCCTCCAGGCAAAGAACTATTGTAGATGGGCCCTCGCCTCCCTCAGCTCAGATTTGAGTGCTCAGTTTTGTACTTTCAGATGTTCAAAAGACTAAACCATTTGGCTCAGATTGTATTCCCCAAACAACACAAAAACACAGATCTGTGTGAATTTGTTTCTTTGCATAATTTCAAAATAGTTGTCCATTGTTCTAAAGAATGAAACTCTTCCCCCCCCCCACAAACCAGAGATTGAACTCAGGTCCCTGCACTTGCCAGGGAAGTGCTTACTCCACTAAGGAGCCAAAGGTTCATTTCTTGGATCTACTACTTGGAGCTTCTATTAAACTGGGGACTTCCGCTGAAAAAGGTGCTCCAGTATCTAGAGCAAGGCCCATGGTGCCCTTCCTTATTTATCCCTTCCATTTCCTTCTGAGCTTGCTGCTTCATCACTTCTCTCCACCAGACCTGTTGTTGTGCTATAGAGGACATTACTGCCACCTCTTGGTGCTTCTTTGGAAGGACTGTGAGACTTCAATGAAGCTTTGAGACTTTCCTTTAAAACTTAACATTGTAGCAAGCTCTTGGGAAGATCACAGGACTGTAAAGGAGAAATTACTGTTTGTCCTAAAAAGAAATGTGTGAAGAATTTGTTAAACTTTAGCTATCTTTAAGACAGTATCCAAGCACTTTGCAAAGCATTTTTTTTCTCTTTGCAGTGTGAACTCTTTGTGCCATCTCTCAAGTTAGTGTTAATCAGCAATTGAGGTATCCCATTTGCCATTTAGTGCGTGTTCCA
>PVKA01008372.1:60012-73367 GCA_004027165.1 Ctenomys sociabilis
AACAGGATCATGCTAAATTGTCCACATTCCAATCTCAACCTCTTGAGACCATCATATTGCACAGATCTTCTCCATTCCTGGAATGTCACTTCCATTTATAGAGTCCTGCAAGTTAGATAGAAACAATGCTCTTCTCTCTGTCCCTGACCAGATGATCCCCACAGAATCCCTGTTCTACACAGCTGACTATGACATGGCATGGGATATCCAGTTGTGTCCTTGGCTGTGCTAGCCCAGCCTACCTTTATTATCAATATGTTTTTCATAATGTTTCAGGGAAATTCAAACTTTCATTCTGGAGGTTCAGTAATTGAGTCTGTCCAAACAAACTGATAAGAGATTGATAGGAGAAAAGGCATATAAAACTCAAAGACCAAGTAAAACAGGGCATGGAAGCATACACCTAATAGTCTCAGCTTCCTGGGAAGCTGAGGCAAGAGCATCACTTATCCCTCATGCTCAAGGCCATCTTGGACAATGTATGGATTCTCTTTCTTTAAAAAATAATAAGTAGAAATAGGACCAGATGATTGAAACTCAAGTACTATCTTCATAGGAGATAGGGAAGTGGGGACTAAAGAAAATTTTAGAGTACTATAGAGAGCTCTTCCCAGTCTTCATTGCAGCCCAGGAAGTTTGTATGTGTAATCTCATGGATAATTACTAGGATTCTAGTGGGTTCATTCCAGTCTTCTACTTCCAGTGCAACCCATGGTGAAAGTAAAGACACTATGGCATATTTGTAGTTATGGAGAGCCAAGGGGGTCCTAAGCCCAGCCACGGTGATGGCTGACTGTCTAGTGCAAAGGGCTTGACCCATGGCAGAACATGGATTTTATTAATTCAAGAAGAAAGGAGTGGCTTGAGGAAGAGTAACTGAGAACAGTGGGAAATAGATGAGTGCCATGAGCTGGGCTAGGTAGGAGGCCTGAAATCCCATCTATAGAATGTGGAGAGAAGAATATGCAGAAAGAGTAATCTGGATAACACAGTAGAGATGTAACTAATGTTTTGGGCTTGGTGCTTCAGCTATGACATGTAATCTTTCAAGCCTTAGGAAGTCATAGCCTCTATTTAGAAGATTGGATCCCAGCCAACAGCTTGGAGCACTGGCTCTTCATCCTACCTGTCCTGACTCACACAAGGAAACAACAGGAGGTCCAGAAAAAGACTGGCTATTGACTTCAAAGATGCACATCAGTACCTCAGCTGGACTTACAGGCATTGTTTAAAGCTAATTGCAGGGATAAGGAAAAGTCCTAGCAAGCTCTGTATATGTCATTACATAGAAGTAGGACCAGGTTCAGCCAACATGGAGACAGTTGCTCCTCCTTCAAGGAGTTGCCCAGGCAATCCTCCACAGAGTGGTAAATTATTTTTAGGGAATTGAAAGGAGTAGAAATTTCTTGAATCCAGGTTCTTGATTCTCAGCCCCTTCGCCAGTGTTCTTCATGGTTATTGAGATTGTATCACAATTGTTTTCTTTCTGGAAAGGGAGCTTTCTTTGGATATGGTATCTTCAGGGAAGGCCCATCCATGAGCATGGGAAGAAAAACAATTAAAAAGAATCAAGACAAGAGCAGGGGCATTTTAAAGAGACCCTGTTTGTCCAGTTTAACATGTCAGGAGGATCATTTTCTGAATCCCAATAATGGGGATCTCTCAAAATTATGAAAAAAGTGCTTATCTGTACAGAACAAAAAATACTATTTGAAAACCAACCAGATAGGAGTGCATGAGTACCAAGAGACTAGTCTGTGGATCCCAGTACAGTACTTCCTAAATCATCAGTACATCATAGGAACAGCTAATTATAATGCAATTAACTAAGTTGTTTTATTTTTGCTTCTGAATGCCAGGACATAGGTATGCATGTTTATTATAATGTCCAAATATAAATCAGTGATAAAAATTGTATCAGCAACCCAAGCCATAACAGTGAGCTGGACAAAATGAGAAAAGTACATCCTTGTGACAATGATAAAACCCTCTTGCCAAGCCTTTTTGGGTAGAAGAGGTAGGGCTCAGAGTGCACTATCCCAGAAGAGAATTTTGGAGCTGGGGAGATGGCTTATTGGAATAAGCACTTCCCTGGCAAGGGCATGAGTTCAATCCCCGGTTCTGCAAAAAAAACAAACAAACAAAAAAATTCTTTTGGGGCCTGGGGAGATAGCTCAGTAGAATAAGTGCATGCTTGGCATGCTCGGTCCTGAGTTCAATCCCCGGTACCACCAAAAAACAAACAAACAAAAGATGAACCAAAACAGAATTTTGGCATTTGAGAAAACACAAGTAGAGAAGTCACCCTCCCCTTCCTCTAAAGCAGGTTGTGGTGAACCCTAGCTACTACTTTACAGAAGTGAGTCACAGGCCCTCATGACCCAGGGGCCATGGAGAGATAGGAAGTCAGGGAGTTTATTGTTAGCCTGCCACCAGAATTGTGTGGCCTTGATAGGTCACCTTACCTTCTCTGGTTGTATGTTGTTCAACTAAAAAAAAATACTATTGTGTGCTGGCCAAATAGCTCAGCAGATTAAAGTGCCTGCAAGCAGGCCCAGAGGCCAGGGGTTTGATCCCTGGACCTGCAGGGCTGGCCCCACCCCTGGGGCAGGCTGAGATGGCAGACTGGGAGAGGTGGCATGTGCTTGTAATCCCAGCACCTAGGAGGCTGTGAAAAGGAGAATCACTACAAGTCCCTGAACATCCTGTAGATCCTTCCCTAAAATACAGAAGAAAGTTAATCAGAAATACTATTGAACTAAAAAGTTCCAAGGACAGATGTTCTATCCATCCATGTTCCATTCATCCCCAGTAATTGCACTGATTAAAACAAGCTCCCTTTAACTAGAATTTTCAAGAAATCTCACTATGCTAATATATGATAGGTTACCACAGAGAATAGTGTAGTACACTGTTACTAATTTTTTTTTTTACTATGACATAAAAATAGAGAAATAGGTCTTAAAAAATTAGACTGGATACTTCAGAGTCCCAATATTAAGATTCTGTGCTTCTCCAGACTTGACTGAAAAAGCAATCTTCCTCTTTCTACCTCCTCTCTCCCTCCCCCTTCTTTCCCTCCTCATCCTCTAGTGACTAAATCTGGGGCTCCTCATTCACTGAACTACATCTCAGCTACCCTCAAACTTGTGATCTGCCATTGCCTACTGGGTAGCTGGAGCTAACAGCCTGCACCACTATACCTAGTGCCTCCTCTTTCTTCTAAAATAAAATACCTATCTTGTTTACAGTCAGGTAGACAAGAGATCCTTACTTGAGTCCAAAATGTGTTTGCTGAACGGCAAAGAAGTAGAATTCTTTTGCTTTGCCTTTCAGTGTACAATAATACTTTGATTCACTAACACTTCAAACACTATTCACTAACACTTTGCAAACAATTCAGTTGTCAAAAGTGTTAAGCAAAATTTTGTTTCCAGTTGAAAATTCCACATGAGATTAGTGTCCAAAATCATTAAACTAGTTTGTAAATTGAGATACCAGTTGTACTTTATGACACAGGTTCATTGAAACAAATGATCTCTCGTGTTTTTACAACCAATCAAGAATCAAATTTGTAATTCTATCGATTTAAATATAGTCTTTCTTAAAACAAGTGAAATTGAAGATTCTAGTCACATTCTAACATAGCTCACCTCCATTCTTAATATTTTGAGATTTCTGCCTCATGTTTTATTGGAAGTCCTAAACATCTTCTTTCATTCAATTTGGGGACAAGAACCACTTGGGGTCAGCCAAGTGTTTATCTGGTTTAAAGCCAGTAGACTACATGAAAGGTCTCTGCTCACACGGGGTTGCCAGAGATATAGCTCAGTGGCATAGGCACAAGTGTAAGGTCCCCAGTTTAGTCCCTGGTACTGTTAAAAAAAAAAAAATCTGTGCACTCTCTGCTCACAGAGGGTTGGAAAGTCATAACAGAAATATCATAAACAACTCTGGCGGGATAAGTGATTTACAAAATAAAATGACTTTTCTGAACCCTTAAAAAGACTTAACATTTGAGTTGCTGGAAATAAGGGTTCAAGAATCATGTGATCTCAAAGCAAATAATGTATCCTGGAAGCCCATATTGGTTGATGAGATAATAGGCAAAATAGCTGAGATCCACCTGCGGTCTGACAGAAGAGAATGATCCATGACTGGGCTTTCCTAGGTGTCCCAACCCCTAGTCAGGACCTCCATTGGAGAGTCATAGTACTAGGGCCCTTGAAAGGTGCAACCAGAGAGGTACTTAATGACTGCATGTTGGTTCCAGTAGGACAGCCTAAGGGTCAGATTGCCTGAAATGACATGGAGATATTTTTTATTTTCCTTTAGAGGAAATTAACAAAATGCAAGTGATCTATAAAGCCCTTACTATAGAAAAGGTATGGACCATGTCTATTGGGTTCTGGCAGAGACCAAAGGCAGACAAGGAGAGGAAATTTCCCAGTGTACCCTCCTTGAAAGCTGTTAACTGGAAGGAAACATGGCATCCCTTATGCTGGTTGGAGGAGCATATGTGCTTTTGTCTGGTTCATCCTGAGTTGAAAGTGAGAATAAAAATTAAAGAGGTTGTGCTTAAGTCCTGGCCAACTGAGGCTATTTGTGAGAGGGATTTTTATCAGGCATTCCTGAATTGTTACTAGAAATAACAGTCTTCCTGCAAGTCTGACTTGCAAAAGGTTGGCGTCCTGGGCTGGCTGCTACACATTGTAAGTCCGAATTACAGTTTATATATGGCCTAGCCATTTACCATTTGTTTATTCAGTCTCTAATTTTAGGAAGCTTAGGTCCTGTCTCACTCAAATTATTCTTAGGCATGTCTCATACTATCTTGGTTTTAAGCAAAACAAGAAACAACATAAGTTCTTATAGAGACAAAAAAAGTCATCTGCTTTTGTGGTCAGTTATCCTCTTAGTCCTATCTGGGGCTGTTGGGACTGGAGCCTCTTGGGAGGAGTGACTGTAGAACCCTATTCAACCCAAGTCACAGGCCTCTCAAGCCAAAAGGACAGAAGTACTTTAAAGGCACAAATACCAGCTCCCAGAACAGTTTCCAGGGATTAGAAAGTGCCAGCCTGTAAATCTTGATAAATATTTGTGGTATAAATATAATGCAAGGAGAATTGCATCTCATTTATTCTCTCCTGTGGACAAATTTATTCATTGGTAAAGTTTATGTTTCTGTAAAGTAATTATTTAACACACTTTTAAAAATCCTTAACTACATTATCCTGTAATGCAGGATATGTTCCTAAATTCACAACTTAATAAAAGTCAAGAAAAGGGAGGGAAACTGAAAATTTAAAGTTATTAAATGATAAAACTTCCTTTTGCCTTCTAGCAGTAATGCATAAATCCATTTTCTGTTTGTTGCATTAGAAACAGATAATACAATGCTGGGTGTGGTGGTGTGCACCTGTAATCCCAGCACTGGGGAGGCTAAGGCAGGAGGATCTCTGTGAGTTGGAGGCCTGCCTGGGCTACATAGTGAGTTCAAGGCCAACATGAACTGCATAGCAAGATCCTTCTGGAAAAAAAAAAAAAAAAGAACTAATACAGCTATAAAAATTCTTGCTAAGTTTTTTTTTTTCTTTTTCTGCTTTTGTGTGTGTGTGTGTGTTTTAGGGAAGGGTCTATAGGGTGTTCAGGGTCTCACTACTAGATCAGACTAAGTGATTCTCCTGTTCACAGCCTCCCAAGTGCTGGGATTACAGGCATGTGCCACCATGCCCAGTCTCAGTTGCTGACTCAGCGTGCCCCCAGGGGCGGGGCTGACACAGCAGGCCCAGGGATCAAACCTCCCGCTCCTGCACCTGCTTGTAGGCACTTTAATCCACTGAGCCATTTGGCTGGCCCATAATTCTTGCTTATACTAGTTGTCCAATAATGTCGAGCTAAGTAGCTGTGCACTGACTAGTACAAATTAAATGGAAGATCACTGCTGGCCCAGTGGATGAGATGTGTCGAGGTAGGTAAGCCTCCAAATACAAATGCCATGGGTAATACTATGTATATAGCTTGAGATGAAACTCAGCCTCCTGCATACAAGGCAAACTGAGCTACACCCTAGCCTCTGTGTATTGCTGCTTGTAGTGATGAACTGACTCTCCATCCATATCAAGAAAGAGTGGGTGTGAGGGGCTAAAATACACTCATGCATTTGGAATTAGATTTTGATCTGTTACAGCAATTAATATAATTAATCAGTGAGCAGGAGAAAATAATTTCGTGAGTCTTATTTCCTGTGGTGAAATCATTGATCCCTGGCAAATGAATGAGGCAGAATTAATCATTGAAATCAATAAATTCTGTTAGGTAGGTACATATAAAGTGTCATATTTTGGGGGCAAAATGATTGACTGTTGACAATTCTATATGGTTCAACAATTCTTCTATGAAATACTGATCTGAACATTGAGGCAGCATTGTGTGGCTTAATGTTGAGCAGCCTTTCACTGTAATGCATTCTGAAGACATCAAGCCATAGGAAGGCAGGCATGAGCAGAAATCTGAAGAGCCAGCACAGTTAGCCATGTAACTTGATGACCATGGAGAGTTACTAACAGCAACAAATGCCAGACCATTCTGATTCACAGCCAAGATGCACAAGACAAGTAGAAGAGAAAGAGGCAAAGAGAAAAAAAAAAAAAAGTGGTAAGAAGCAGGTCATAATGTTGAATCCCTATAATTCTAGCAATTTGGAAGGCTGAGGCAAGAGGATTGCAAGTTCAAGACCAGCCTGAACACTTTAGCAAAATTCTATCTCAAAAACCACAACAAAATGGCAGGGCAGGCCAAAAAGGATGAGAGCATCAGGCACTGACTGTGATAAATAAGCAAACTACATTCTTGGGAGCTTGGGCATGTGACCTATGCATCCCGTGAGGTTCCTCATGGCACATTAATTGTTCTGCTGTTAGGTCTGTGGGGGCCTTTGATAAAATGAACAAACTAAGCTCCTAGGGGCTACATTTTTGCTAGTGCCTCATGTGACAGCCAATGGCCAAAGGGATAACTAGGTCAGCATAGAACGCAAGGATGTAGTGATCATGGTCTGTACTCCATGCTCTCTTCTAGTAGACACAGAGTACATGGGCAGTCCTAAAGAATGTGTACAGCTGACCAGGCCATAAAATGAGAACAGGAGCTCATCTCTCTAGAAAGCAACCCTTCAGTCAAATTACATGTCATAAAATGAGTAGTTTTGTTTTTTAATGTATTTGTTTGTTGCAGGGTCTCAGTATGCAGCTCGAACTCATGGTGATCCTCTTGCTTTCAGCCTCCGCAGTGCTGCGATTACAAGCATGTGCCAGCACCCCCAGACTCTGGCTGGCTCAGCCCACCCTGGGCCCCAGCATGTGTTGCCGGGGATTGAACTACCATCCCTACACTTGCCTAAGCAGGCACTTTAGTCTGCTGAGCTTTCTCACCTGCTCCTCATAAAGAGAAAAGAGAGAGCGAGCTCTGGTGACACTGTGGGAGGTGGAGCTCAGGATCAGACAAACTGATCTCTGCTGTGCCCTTGCTGTTGCCATGGGGTGTCCAAAACCAGAGTCAGCATTATTCCCAACACTTGGGACTATGTGCCCTATCCATCTCCTAGGCCAGATTCTTGAATCACCCTTTTTGCGACCCCCATACCCTCTTCTTGTAAATTCCACATTCTAAACATTCTCCACACCATCCCTACACGCACCGTGTGCTGGTTCTGGCTGTCACAGTCCCCCTGACCCCTGTACTGTGGATTGAACCCAGGGCCTTTGCACTGAGCCAGCATCTCATTAAATTGGCCAGGCTTGGTACAAACTTGGGATCCTCCTGTCCCAGACTCCTGTAGTGCTGTGATTATGTGCCACCATGCCTAGTCTGATATCATTTCTTGTCTGGAAAATGACAAGTTCCCAGCTTGCTCCTTGCCTCTATTTTGTTCTGCTGCTGCTTGGGAACCTTTGGGGGAAGGTGTTTTTTTTTTTTTTTTAATTATAGGCAGTACTGGGGATTGAACTCAGGACCTTGTGCTTGCCAGGCAAGCGGTTATTCTACTGAGCTATCTCTCTGGCCCTGCTTGGGAATCTTTGTAAAACTCATTTAATCCAGACACTCTCTGCCTAGAGGCCTTATATGGCGCCCACTGCATTCAAGGCAAATCCAAGATTACTCTTCAGGGTCCTCTTCAAGATCCAGGGGTTCCCAGTGTTCTGGCCACTGCCTACTGACCAGCCCCTTCTCTGGTCACTCTAGTGAGCTCCATTTGAGCTGATATAGCCTAGTTCCTGAATGGTCCTCAAAGTTACTGTTTGTATACTGCTCCCTGCCTCCACTTGCTGTGATTTCCCCTGGCCTTATACTATGACCATTCTCTGTAAAGTGTTCCGAATCTAGGGACTGTGAACTTGGCCCCCACTGCAGACATAATCCCACTGCTGTTTACAAGTGTCATGTGTGCCAGACTACAAATAGCTAGAGAACAGAAACTAATCCTTACTCAGTTTTGAATTTCCAGTACCTCATAGAGTACAAAATAATGATATTTAGAGTATAAGATTAAAGTACAATCCTATCTTAGTGGTCAGTGCAAAAACCATGATCTAGTTGTCTGATATTACTAGTGCAAGTAGGCATTTAATGTGAGAGATGTGGTGTTTGTTAGTGTTGGGGATGGTTGATGAGAAGTAATCTGCAAACTGTGAAGCCAGGGAGTGGCCCTGAGTTTTGTGTGACTCAGCTCCAAGTCCATAGTCACCATCAAAGTTGATGAAATCAGAGTGTCTGATGCTGCTGGCTGATGTTTTAGCTAACAGTGAAATCCCACTGAATCTCAGCCATGTAAGGACAAACGATGGGTAGATAGCAAGCACTTCAACTAAACTTGAATGCACATTTCTATTGCTCTAGTCTTTCACAAATTGTTACTTGCCATTGACCATGCAAAGCATGGAAAAGCAAAAGCTATTTTCTGTGGACTTGTTTGCATCTGGGGACATGGCCTTTGGGGATAAGGCAGCCACTGGGCTCCAAGACTGACTGATGGTGACTCCATTATCACCTCCTTGCCTACTACTGGCCCTTAATAATTTCATCTGTGAGCCATAGAGTTCTTTCTCAAAACATGACTAAGTGACAGGCATAGTGGCACATGCCTATAATCCCAGATTCTCAGGAGACTTGAGTCAGAAGGATTGGGAGTTCAAGACTAGCCTGTGCAACTTAGAAATAAAAAATAAAATAAAATGGTCTTACAATGTAGCTCAAGAGTAGAACACCCATGGATTCAGTCTTAGATACCATTTCCCTGACATGATTAATTCATCCCAAAACACCATTATTAATTTCATTGTAAGACACCATGTACATTTTTATGTTGCTTGGTCCTAAACTGTGTTCAAATTAAATGTGAAAGAAGCACTGGGAAAAGTTTGACTTTATGTGGTAGTTGGAGAAGCTCTAGTTACGTAAAGAAAAATGTGACAGCCTCCAATCCTTTTCAGAAAAAGATGGGACATCAATAATACCCAAATGACTGCACCAAGGGCAGGAGGGCTGGATCTGGCTCGTGGTTGAGTACCAAGTCTGCTGGCTTATATTAGCCTCTTACTCCTTTTGGGGCCCCCTTTCTATACTCTTCCCATTGGTGACTAGCTTCAAATACTCTTAACACAAATCCATGAAAGAAGTAAAGCTCTTCCCATGTGGGTGATGCCCTGGCTTGCTAGCAGGGTATCTCTTAGTGCTGAAGCTGAGGGAAAACCAAGCACACACAGTGGCCTGCTTCATGCTTTTCTTAACTCAGGTTTCTGAGTGGTTCGAGGGGAAAGGGTTTGTTTCTTTAAGTCATATTTATTCCCTGCCATGAAGCAGTGAACCTTCTAGATCCATTGACACCAGATTTGCTGCTGGAATATATCTGTGAACAGTGTGTACTGCTGGGCTTTCTCTTTGCCCATCTCTTAGGATTGTTGTTCCTCCTCCTGTCTAGTTCTGAGTCCCAAGAAACTGACTGGGCTGCCTTGCTGTAGCTCCCACTATGAATACATGCATGACTCCACGTGTCTGAGTGTTATTCTCATCTATGACTGAAGACTCCTGAAACCTCAGCTCATGCCCTTATGTATATGATATATTGTCATTGGTCATATGATGCCACACATAGCATCAGGGATACAGCTGTTGCTTAATGTAGCTACAAGATTGCAGCCTCCAAACATCATGATCTTCTATGGAATGCCTCAGTGGAAATTGTCATGTATATTGGGTAAAAATAAATTAAGTCAGATACACCTGAGTTCAAATATTATTGCTGTGGTTATGAGAAGATAATCATAAAGAATCATGTGTCCTATAATGAAATTAACAGTAATACTTGGGATGAATTAGCTATGCCCCAAGGAAACATTACCTGATCATGTTTTGTAAAGGGACCAACTCTCAGACTCATAGACACTGCTGAGCAAGGTCTGGGAGCCTTGTCTATCCCAAAACACCAATAACAGTAGTACAAACTACATAAAATAGTTGAGAATACTGAGTAAGACAATGTTGATAGGCGTTTAGCTCAGCATCTGTGTGTTTAGCATAGTGGCTTTATTATCACAGGAATGATAATAAATGCATCTATAGAATGTCTCAGTTAAGAGCCACAAAAATAAGAGACTAATGATGTGGTTCTCAGGAAGAGCAAAGCAGGAATTGCATGTTGGGCTGATTGTGATTCAGCAGTAGTGAATCATACCAACATATTCACTGCCCTTTCTCTCTCATTTCCTAGGTAGGTTTTCTTATGACCTTCCTTTGAGTCCTCTCAGGGTGAGTATGAGTTGAAGAGTATTTTTGATTTTGTGATTCTTTGTAACATCCCTTATGCTGTCAGGAGGAGCGATGCCCTTTAAATCTAATCAACCAATAAACAAAGCAGGGAGCATAGAGGAATCTGTACAGGATACAAAGGTACTTCCCTTTGAGAACTCTTGTGACTTTGCATTTCAAAAAGACAATGATGCAAAGAATTAACTTTTTAAAGTGGCATTTGTGCTTCTTTGTGCTACCAATTCTTCCTTTTAGAGACAAGGTCTCACTAAGTCAGTAAATTGTCCAGACTCAAGTTCCTTCTGTCCTTAATCAGGAATTATAGGCATGTGCCACTACATCTGGGTGCTGCTGATGCCTTTCAAAGATGCATTAAAAAATATTTGCCTCTTGCATTAAACTAATTTTTATATAGGTGCCAGTGTTTTAGTGTAGAAAGTATTGGATCTTGCTTTTTTTAGAGATGGCTGACCTTCAACTCCTAGTTCTCAGTAATCCTCCTACCTCAAGCCTCCTAAGAAGATGCCATCATATCTGGCTCTTTGATTTTTTAATTGAACATTGAGACAGATCTGGGCTCCTTAATTGTAATCTTTATAAACATTAACTACTCATTTTGAGGGCCAGGGAGATGGCTCAGCAGAATAAGCGCTTCCCTGGGAAATGCAAGGGCCTGAGTTCAATCCCTGGTTCTGCCAAACAAATAAATACCCATTATGCCCTAGACAATATTAGGTATTGAAAGTTCAGCACTGCATATCCTGCCCTCTAGGAGCTCATAATCTAGTGGAAGAGACACATGTAAACAGATCCAAATGGTGTGACTCTCTCTCAATGTCTACCCTGTTGTTATAATAGGTAATTTTCAGTAGGCTTAATGAAGTCAGAAAAGGAACCACCATGAACTTCCTGCAGATCTTTATGGCCAAATTTGTGATTGATGATATTGACTCTTTTTTAGTCTATGTTGGAGAGTAACATTTTAATATCCCCATTGCAAGCGTGAGGCTTGAATGCTGCTTAGTGAGAAAGTTTACAGCTGTGTACTTACTTTACATGTGTCTATGTTCAGTCAACTTGCGTAAATTAGATTTCTCTGAAATTCACTATTATTACACTGAAAGATATAAAACACAGCCATCTAATTTTCTTTCATTTTTCTTTAATTTCATTTTGAAGAGCAAAAACAAACAGAAAAAAACAGAAACAGGGTAACATACAATTCATATGTTACAGATTTTCAAAACCAGAATAGCTAATTAACAATGGTGATCATGGTATCTATTTTTATCGTCAAATCTGTTGCACAGATTAACAGATATAATTATGCAGGACTGGATAAATAACAATATTGACACTTGCTTTCAAGAAATCTTTTTTCCTTGTCTTTTTTTAAACATTTATTTTAAAGAGAGTATAATAAGACATTAGAAATGGTACACATTTAGAAGAACAAGATGAGAGGTATTCAACCATGGGTTTTGTATTACACATTGCTATTGATGTAGTTGCTCAGATATATCAGCATACAGTTATTCAAGGTGAAAATTCTGAACATTAACTGCTATTTTCAAAAAGTTAATGAAAATTATGAGTACAGTCACCTCAGCCATCCTGTGTATTTGCATGTTTTCCCCCTTCCTTTTTTCCTGTCTTTTCTTGTTTATGTCTACAGACTGATTGTCATTGGTGTTCACATAATTCTTTAGTCTCTTGTTCTTGGCTACATTCCACTTAAAGGTTAAGGAATGTTATGGTAGCCACTCAGCAGTGTTTATTGAATAGTATGATTAGCACTGTGATCTGGCATGAAGAGGCCATGCTGTGGGTAGGTCACCTGCTTTATAAGATGTGGAAGGCAATAACCTCTGTCTTTGCTAACACATAATAACAGCCAGTAGCTGTTGTCTTAAATTCTGCCATCAAATATTCATTATTCTGATATAACATGTATCTTCATTTAAATGTGAACTCTAGGTTGTAGCTCCTTGATAAGGCCTTATTTACCTCACTTAAGAATTTTTATAATATGTTGAAAGGAGCAGTTAATGCTTAAATTTTTCTCCTTTTTAATTTTTTGGCCAGTCTAACAGGCTTATATCTGATAATCTGAACAACTAATTTGAAGACAACAGTGAATTTACATCATTTTGTTTTGTGAAATTCTGTACTGTTTCTAATTTTTTTGCTTTGTTTTATATTCTCTTTAAAAAGAAGAATTCATATAATGAAGAGGTCCATGACCAAAAAATATGTTAGGCTGGATATGGTGGTACACTCTTGTAATTTCAGCACTCTTGGACACTGAGGCAGGAAGATGACAGGTATGAAGATGACAGGGCAATTTAGGAAGAAGTTTCTGTCTTTAAAAAAAAGGGGCCAGGGAGATAGCTTAGTAAAATAAGTGCTTGCCTGGTAAGTGCAAGGGCCTGAGTTCAATCCCCAATTCCATAAAAAAAAATAAACAAATCAACAAATAAAAATATGAAAAAAAAAAATAAAAAAGAGCTGGGAATATAGCTTGGTATGAAGGTCCTAGGTTCAATTTC